>AWWV01014020.1:0-96911 GCA_001974805.1 Corchorus capsularis | reverse complement strand
TGAAAATGGGTTTCAGGGTACCAACTATGAAGTACTACAACTTTCCTAACAAGCCACAAAATGACCAAATATCTTAAGACATGATTTTTACCACCATTTTTGGGGAAGAAGAACCCTAAACTTTTGTTATGTGTGTTAATTAAAATTTTGGGTTAACAATCAAAGATTAGGAAAATGTTATCCTACAAAAATTTGTTACATTGCCCTTTTAGCAGATAAGCTACAATTCAAAAGCTAAAAATGTCAAAACTTTGCTAGTTTGATTTCTTTCTTCTATCTTGTAATAGTGATTAATATTTGATGGGGTGTACATAAAGAAGAAGCCTAAAATTAATGCACAAATTTGGAATTGTTGGACCATTTTCCTCCCTTAATGGGAAAGTCGACTTCAGAATTTATTTATCTATATGAATGAATTAAAGCCATGTTAACAATAAATGTTGATGGACATAATTAATTTATTGACATGGTTTTCAAAGTATGTTCAAACTTAAAACGATGACGTTTGATATGATATAAAGTCAACGTCCCAAAGTTCATTATATTCTGCGATCAGTTGGGAGGAGTCTGATAATCCTAAATGAGAGTTTCAAGATTCATATTAATAAAAATCAAGCTTGAAAATTGGAACAACGGTTGGACTAATTTTAATAAACTGGCCATATAACTTCTGGGTTTTTCGTTGTCATTAAAGGAGTCCAATTTGATGGAACTTAGACCCCAATTTAGATAAGAATTTAGGGTCTCCAAATAAAATTATGACTAAATGAGTTTAGTATAAATATTGATGAACCCTCCCCTTTCCCTTCATAAGATAATAAGAGGATTTGACGGCTAGTAAAGTAAAGTATTTCTCATCCTTCAGAGAAAAAAGAAAAGAAGATGCAAGAAAGGGGAAAATCATCTAAGATTAGAGATTTTCCATTCAAAGCTATATTCGGTTTATTATCTTTGAGCCATGGATCAAGGTAAGTTCTTTAACTATCTTGAATTACATCAGATTGAATATTTGTGGTTTTTTTTTTTCAAAATTAAAGATCTTACCATTAAAGATATTTTCGTATTTTCATGATATTTTAATCAGAAAATACGCTAACATTAACATATTAAAGATTTTTAATGTTCAGGAGTAAAGAAAATTACCTCATTACTAAAACCTTCCAAAGGGCTTTCACTTATGAATCTTTTGTGTTTAAAAATTGCATACCAATAACGGAATTAAAAATCTAAAATTAGGGGTCTATCTGTACGAATTAGAAAATAATTAGTCAAATTCAAAGTAATTGATTGAAAGAGAATAGAACTTTATATTCAAAATCCGAAAATAGTAATGCTCAGCAGGATGGCCTCCAAGTTTCGAGTCTAGAGTCAGGTGGTAGTTTTTTTTTTTTTTTTTTTTTTCATTTTTTCCTCATCTCTTTGTTTTCTGCTCTATTTTTCCTTGAATAAATTCTCCTCTTTGAAACCTTAGCCGCTGCTTATCTCCTCTTTACTCCGACCGTCGGGACTTCCCCTTCTCTCTCTTTCCTCCTCATTTCCTTCCTCTATTTCCATTTCTTTATTTTCTCCATCTTTCTCTTTCACCTCGATGATTTTTCTCCCTCCTTATTTTGGCTTCACCACCTATGATGCTGACTCCGAGCCAAAACGACCTCTTTTGCTTTGCCCTTCCCTCCATTTTCTTTTCATTGCAATGAAATTCCCACAAGAGTTTAAACCTCCTCAAATTCAAGACCTAAAAGTGCCTCTACTTTTGTGTGATTTTTGCTCCCAAACTTTTTTTTAACAAAGATGGCAATGAAAGGTTTATGCTTCACAAATAGACAGAAAATTTGATGAATCGTGCAGGTTTTGATGGATTTTTATTTATTTCCTAAATTGATGCAGCGTGTTTTATGAAGTCTTTTAGTTTAATTTTTATTTCTGTCCTTATTTTTAGATTTAGGTTAGTATAAGACTTTTAGCATGCTTTATGGGCTATTAGGCTTTTGGGTTAATTAGTTTTATGTCCTGTTACGTTTTAGCTTAAGTTTCTGTTAGGGTTTTAGCTTTAGTTTTAGTATAAATAGGCTCTTTAAGACTTTCAAACGTAGGTTGTATTTTTGAAATTATGAATGAAAGTCGGTTTTGACTATGGAGGTTTTGCATAAACCTGTTTATTCCTTTTCAATCTTATTCTAATCTAGTCCTTTCTTGTGAATGAATCCTTTTCTATTCCTTCCGCTACGTCAATTGGTATCAGTAGCCTTTAAGTTCCTGCGTGGAAACAATGGCAGCTAGTGGCAGAAGCAGAGGTAAAGGAAATCAACAAACCGAGATGGCTGAGATGTGGAGAGCGATTGGAAGTTTTACCCAGACTGTAGAAGGCTTGCGGCAAGCTTTCCAGCGCTAGGATCCAATGGGAGTTCCAGATGGTGTTCGCAACCAGGAGGTTGGAGGTCTTGTGGGTGAAGATCTAGAGGACGTGAACCCTTTTCATGAAGCTGGAGCTGCCAACCAAGCAGCAAGAGGTGGATTGGAGGCGCGGTTACTACACGCCCTTGATTTGAGTGGTGGTGGAGCGAAGGTTGATGTGGTTGATTTTCATGGTAAATCACATGCTGAAGACTATCTAGATTGGGAAGCAAATCTGGAAAATTACTTCGAATGGAAAACCATGGCAGAGAAGCGAAAAGTATTGTTTGTGAAGCTTAAGTTGAAGGAGATTGCTCTTCAATGGTGGAAGAGGGTTGAAGAACAGCGAGCTCGACTAGGGAAGCCTAAAATCATCACTTGGGAGCATATGAAAAGGAAGTTGCGAAAATAGTTCCTTCCAGTAGATTATGAGATAGAGTTGTATGAGAAATTCCATGATCTGAAGCAAGATTATTTATCGGTGGAAGAATACACATGGAAATTCGTTAACCTATCTATTAGAGCGAGATTGTCTGAGACAGAAGCGCAGGAAACTGCTCGCTATCTTGCTGGTCTATCTTCCATAAGAGATGAGATGGGGGTCGTTCGTTTGTTCAATCTTTCTGATGCTGAACAATATGCTTTGATGGCTCGAAAAAAAAAAAAAATTGGCACGTCATGGTGCGATTTAGAATAGTAATGAAGGGGCTTCTACATCTAGCAAGACAAGTCTTGCAAGTGATAAAGGAAAGGCTGTTGCAATCAATAGTCCTAGTGTTGGAAATTCTGTTGGAAATTCAAAGGCTGGTAAGAATTCCTCAACATGTTTTCATTATGGTGAAAAGGGACACTATTCCTATACTTGTCCAGAGAAAAAGGTTAATCATGTAGAAAGTTCCAAAAAGGATTCAAAGCCTCTTTATGATGAAGATAACGAGGAAGGCTATGAGGAAATTGATATCTTTCCTCTTGAAGGGAAGACATAGTTATGAAAACTGCAAGAGACAAGATGAAAGCAAGCTAGTCTAGATGTTTACGACTCGACAGGAGTCGAGTTTTTTTTTTCAACCTGGGGGGAATGGTGCAGCGTGTTTTATGAAGTCTTTAGTTTAATTTTTATTTTTGTCCTTATTTTTAGATATAGCTTAGTATAAGGCTTTTATTTTCTTATTTTAGTTAGTATTGGGCTGTTAGGCTTTTGGGATAATTAGTTGTATGTCCTGTTATGTTTTAGCTTAAGTTTCTGTTAGGGCTTTAGCTTTAGTTTTAATATAAATACGCTCTTTAAGAGTTCCAAACGTAGGTTGTATTTTTGAAATGGAGGTTTTACGTAAACCTGTTTATCCTTTTTCAATCTTATTCTAATCTAGCCCTTTCTTGTGAGTGAATCATTTTCTATTCCTTCCGCTACGTCATAAATGTTGAACGGTTTTAATTGGTATTGTTTTTGTTTACAGAGAGAAACAACCCAAGAAGTTTGTAGAAGATGTGGTACTCTCATGATCCCACTATCCACTATGTTTTGCCTCCTGTTAATTTGCTCTAAATTAGTTTTTCAATACTATGATGTTAATCTTTAGCCTCACAAGATAATGAACACTTTTCATCTGATTAGTTTTGTTTTAACAAATTTAGCATGCAACCTTCAAGAGGATGAATGATAATATAAAGTTCTTGGAGACTCAAATCAAATTAAGGGAAGATGAGAAGCCTATGGAGGTTTGGAGTATAAATTTCTCCAACTAAGACTTTTTTAATCTAGCTTGATTGAAATTTCAGAAAGGTTTTTATATTGAGAAACTAATTATTGTCTCAACTAATGTATGTAGAGTACTTAGACTCACTAGAATCACCTATAGGGCTTATTACCAATACTGTTAGGTCTGATATCATTCCCAAAATTGAGGATTTCTTATACAAGTTGGAAAAGAACAATCATGATAGGGAGACATTAAGCTCGATTTGTTCTGTTTTGCCACAACTTATGAGATGTAATACTTTAGTCAGCTCGGTTGTTGAGGTTCTTGATGAAATATAGTAATATGTAAATAGATGTTAGATAGCACAAATAAGTAGAGATATTAGAGTGAATTCACAAAATGATTTTCAAACTCAAACTGATGAAAATGGAAGGTTGATGGCTGAAGCTTTGGAAAGAAAAGCGTGTTATATTAATTTTAGGTTATATCATGTGTATTCAAAATCGGATCGGATCGGTTCAACCTAGACTCACTGGCATATCCGTTTGAAGTAGGGAACCGTGAAAGTCAATGACTGGTCAAAGTTCGGTTTGATCTACAATTGAACCGAAAACCCGGACCGAGATAGACTTAGACTAGACTAGTGATGGTAGCGGGTCAATTACTCGCAAAATTCATCCCACACGAACGCAATAAAAATCCGGTTTTTTTTTTTAAACCATCGACTCGAACCCTACCCAAATAAAATTCCCATTACTCGTTAGTTACGCTAACTAGATAAGAACTCAAAAAAATTTCATCCTTTAAAATTCTAATTCACTTTTATTTGTACATGTCATTCAATTTTAATCCATTAAATTTTAATTTACTTCTAATATATAAGTACAATTGTAATTAACATGAAATGCAACTTTAACATAAAAGAAATAAAATTAAATCTTGGTAATGAAGTTTGTAAAGGGTTTGGACATCTTGGTTAATGTTCAAACTATTTTTAAGCTAAAATATATAATTTTTTATGTATATATCGGGTAATTGGTACCTCGAGAGTACAACCCGAACCCTACTTAAACCAGCTTAAAGGGTACTCGAACCCTTTATAATCGGGCCGGTTACCCGATTATACACTACCGATGGCCATCACTAGATTTAACCAAATTCAAATTAACCTATTTGACCGACTCCAAAAGTTTGAAAAAACATTATAAGTCTTGAGAATTAAACCGAAATCATGAGGTAAAATGCCAAACACCTTAACCACCACAGCAAAAACCTCTTCTGGGCAACTTTGCACCACATGTAATATTTATTTTTTTTAAATTATATTTCTCTCATTAGATTCCATCCAACAAAGCTGGTGCAAGGGGCTTAGTGCGATCATCGGACCAACGGTTGAACCGATAGAACCAAGGTCCGAACATGACTCTAGTTTAAGGACCAATCCGGTTTTAAAAAATTTGGTTATATATGATTTATTTGTTATAGTCTTTGTTGCTAACATTGTTTTTGTTATATCTAATAGGAAAAACTATTAAAGCCATTTGATGAATTTGATATAAAAGTTCAAACTGAAACAAAGGCAAAAGTTAGGGTTGTGATGGACATTCACTTCGTTGTCACTGGCCCTGTTTCTATTTCATGCATCTTGTTCATTTCAACTTCTCTTTTTCTTTTTTTTTCTCTTATCTTAATATTGAATTTTTAGATAAAGCATTGTTTTTGTTTAGCATGGTTAGACAATAACAATTAGATATTTTAGTCGTCGTTAAAAGCCTAATCAATTATGACCTCAACATTCCAAGTTGGAGCAATTGCTTTAGATTTTATTTAATAAAAAGATAATTTTAAATTTTAACACTATAGAATATCACAATTTACAATAAATGTACAATAGTATTATTTTCTTGCAAAACATGTCAAGGCTTGATTTTGGCTAAATGTTCAATTCAAGATATAACGTTTGCCCGAATGTTCAGTTCAGGATCAAACGTTACAAAACTGTAATTTCAGGATTAAACGTTATGAGATTGTGTCAATTTAGGAAAAAATCTGACGGGACCGTTTGTTGTAATTGGACGCGTCAAGAAATCGTGTGAGCCCGGGACACGTGGAATTAAATAACCAGGTGGCATGTAGATTATAAATAAAAAAGTAATTTTAAAACTGAAAAAAATAAAAAAATAAAACTCAGGCCAAACCAAAATTAGACAGATAATAATAATAACCTAAAAAGTAAACTAAATCCCTAATTCCCAAAATCATTTCTCTCTTCCATTCTCTCTTCGACCCAGCCTAAATCTGTTCAATGTCACGAATTTCGGTTGGGGTTTCCTTTAGTTACGCTATTTCGAAAGTTAGGGATTGGTTTTACGGTGAAGTTTCGGGTTTTCTCTCAAAATCTTGGGTTCGCAGAGGATAGAGCAGAAATCGAAGGAGCCCTTTCCTTTGGGTTAAGTTCAGAGGTTTGTTCATATCCTTGAATCGTTATTGCGTTGTTATATATATAGTTTTGGGTTTAGGTTCAGAAATTTGGGTTTTGCTTTTTTGATGTTTGTTTTCAGTTATGGTTTTTATGCAATTTGGTTGAGCAAATTAATTTAACTTTCTAGTTTTTATCAATAAATTTTCTTCTTTAACATTTTTTTTTGCATGATTAGCTTTATGGAATAGTTAGTTGTCTAAAAAAATGTCATTGTTAAACAAGATAAGATTTACTCAAAGAAACAAAATTATAGTCAGTTTTATCATTTGTTCTAGGATTCAAAGAATAAGTTTTTGACTAAACCATAATCTGCTAAGATTTACAAAAGGGGGATTTTGTTAGAAAATTGCTTTGATTTTAATGCTCTGTTGCTTCATATTAATTGTTTCAAGAAAATATTAAAACCCCCAAATGCAGTAGTAATGTGTTTCAGAGATTAATTTACATTAATGGGAACTTATCTTGATGGATACATCAATCAAACTTGGTTGAACTAATAATCACATGAATTGTATGGAATGTCAATCTCATATTTTATTGTGTGCTGTGAGAAAAGTAAACACCTTGATATGAACTTCTAAACTCAAATAATGGTATTTCAGTCGATAGTATTTTAGTCAAAGTAACACCAGATCTATTACTTGATCTACTATTTTAGTTGTTTGGAATACTTGCAATTCATATATCTAATAGTATTTGATACTACTTGCAATTCATATATGTAATAGTGTTTGATACTACTTGCAATACATAAATCTAATAGTTTGCTCTTTTTCCTAGGTCGCAAGGCCATTGCAATGGATCTGAAGTTCTGAACAAGGCAAACCGGTTTAGAGGTGGCAAGAGAAAGGCTGATGATGTATTTTGAACAAGGCAGTCAAACCTCAAGCTCCGAGGTGGCAAGGCATCCAAGGGCAAAAAAAAGTTATTTGAATGATGTTGCTTCTGTTTTTATGTATTTTATTTAAAGATAGTAACCGAAATTTGGTTTGGTTGGTAATGGTTGTTTTGTTTAAAGACAGTAATTGAAATTTGGCTGGGTGGTTGTTGTTTTTAGCTATATTTTGAACAACTACAGGGCATGAGTTGATTATGAATTCAACTCAATTTTTTCTATTTTGTTATCAATGCTCTGTTAAACCCTCATTGTTGGCTTAATTATATGAATTCTTAGCCCTTTTTATGAAATGTTGTCTCTTCTTTAATTTTCTATTCTATACAAATATCATTGCTCAAAAACTGCATTTCATTAGATGAAAGTAACAATTACACATGAAATTCCTATTTCCAAAAACAGAGCACCACGTATAATGCCTATTTCCAGAAACAGAGCATGCGTTCTTATCTGCAGCAACCTTCTTCACAAGAAGTTCACACGCGTCCTCATTTACCTCAATTTCTTTACAAGTAAAGAGGGTTAAATGTACAATACCAGCATCCCTTTCATCCACCAATAAGTTAGTCATACACCTTCCAAAATAAAAACAAGATTTAAAGGCAATCAAGCTCAATGAGGTAAGGGCCCAAAAAAGCGATAGACTAAACTCAAACAAAAAAAGGTGATAGAAAAAGCTTAATCAAAAGAATGAAGAAACAGACCGGGAATGCACTTTTAAAGACAAAACAAACTTACTTCACTACATGTATGATAATGGAACACCACTAATTTTGGGGCGAACACTATTTAAAAGGTTGAAATTGTGGAGGTTGTGGAAAGGTTATCTCTACATGGACGGTTCAATGAAGTAAAACAATATGGACTGTTGAAACAAATTAAAATAAAGAAACTATAACTTGTTAAGGGGAATGCAAGTTTTAACCTTGGAAGAGAAAATTAACTTACAACTTTTACAATCTTAAGTACATACATTAAAAAAAAGTGGAGGAAGGATGAAATAAAAATATGAAACTATAGCAACTTTATCTTCACCCTCATCCAGTCTGCTTTCATAATTGATGTATTCTATTACAAAATTGAAAGTTTGTCATACTATTTTATTTTCCACTTAGGAGATTATTAACTTTTTTGCAACACCTAATTTTTGCATAAGTCCTGTTTAAAATAAGAGCTGGAATTATAATAGGAAATTTGAAATGAAGATAAAAGTGCAAAAAAACTCTATCGGCATAAAAGTGCAAAAAACTCTGCCGGCAATAAAGGAAAAAGTTTGGGTTGCAATGGACTTTTATTTCGTTGACACTAGACCAGCTTCTGTTTCAAGCATCTTGTTCATTTCAACTTGTCTTTACTTTTTCATCTTTATTTTAATATTAGTTTTTAGAAAAATAATTGTTTTGGTTTAGCATGGTTACACAATAACAATTAAGTATTTTAGTTGTTGTCAAAAGCCTAATCAATTATGACCTAAGCATTTTAAGTTGTAGCAATTGCTTTATATTTTATGAAAGAATTCACAATTTACAGTAAATTTATTATAGTATTATCCTCTTGTAAAACATGTCAAGAGTTGATTTTGTAGGATCCAACATGTCCCTTATCCATGCCAGCTCATCTAGTTGCAACACATGCTAGTTTTGTAAGTTTGTTGTAGGCATTTGGCCTCACTCTTTAGGTTTTGTAAAGTTGGTCCCTACCTTTGTTGCTGCTGCTTTAAGCTTTCGGAGGAAAGTTGAAGTGAAAACAAAGATTCTTGTAATGAGTCAATCAAGTCTTGCCTTTGGGTTTTAAGGTTATTATAATTGTAATATTTATTCTGTATGGCTTTTGATGTTGATGCTTGTTGGAGTCCCATTTTGTGATATGATGTTAATGTACTTCGAATTGCGGTTAAGACTTATGTTGGAGTGTTGATTTCCTTAGTGTTTTTGTTGCTTTTTTTTTTTAATTTTTGCAATTAGCTGACTGTATTTGTACTTGTTGTAGGCTTAATAAAATCTCCTTTGCATTTTAAAAAAATGTAATATTTATATGCATCATGGATTCTACCATAATTACATGTACAAATTAGACAGTTTTGATTGGATTAACGTGGATTCTTTTGCAAATTCTTACATGCCTATTGATTCGATTAAGGTGGATACTTCTCCAAATTCTTACACACCCTCTGAGGAAGACATCGACAAACGTCTTAAGATGGAATGTTATGTGGTAATTGGTGGAGAAATGTAACGATCACCGAACGGGTGACCGATCCAAGTCAAGCCCAACGTCAGCTCAGAATGAGAACCCTCATACCCTCACCCTCCTCCTAAATATTTCATGTGGAACAAGCTTGGATGAGGTACCATATAATGAGATATATGGTTTCTATTCTCTTGAGTTGATTTTATGTTGTAGTATTTGGACAGGGAATTAGACAAGTTTAGATGGTTTTAATTGGAGTATGGAATTACTTTCTTACAAACATCTTTATTCTGTAATAGCTTGAATATTGTTGGAATTGGAAAGGTTAGGAGTCTCCTTCACCTCCTTTATTCGTGGTTTAATTAGAAGATACGTTAACAATAACGTCCTAAAAGTTTTTAAAATTTAGAAAAAAAAAAGAAGATTACCTCATCTCTAAAACCTTCAAAGGTACTTTCACACGTGAAAATTTTGGGTTTAAAAATTGCCTACCAATGAGGGAATTAAAAAAAATGAAATTAGGGGCCTATTTGCACGAATTAGAAAATTATTTTTCAAAATTAAAGTAAATAGGGATTATATTGAAATACAAGAGAACTTTATATTCAAAATCCGAAATTAGTAATGCCAAACGAGTTGACCCACAAGTTTCGAGTCTAGAGTCGAGTCGTAGTTTTTTTTTTCATCTTACTTTTCCCCTAATTCTCCATAGTTTTTTTTCCTTTAAACCGATTATCCTCTTTGAAACCCTAGATGCCACCTATCTCCGACCGCCACGACTTCCTTTTCTCTCTCTTTCATTATCCTTCCCTACCTTTTTTTTCTTTCTTTCTTTTTCTCCCCTGATAACTTTTTTCCCTCTTTCTCCTTTAGCTCCGCCACCTATGACGCCGACTATGAGCCTTAGATCTCTTTTGCTTTACCCTTCACCCATTTCTCTTTTGCACTGAAATTCCCACAAGACTTTAAACCTCCTCAAATCCAAGACCTAAACCTCCTTTTCTTTTGTGTGATTTTTGTTCTTTTCCAAACTTTTTTTTAGCAAAGATGTAAATGAAAGGTTTGTGCTTCGCAAATAAGCTGAAGAATTTGATAAATCGTGCGAGTTTTAACGGAATTTTATTTATTTATTTGTTGCCTCAACGTTGAACAGTTTTAATTGGAATTGTTTTTTTTTTACAGAGAAACAACCTATGAAGTTTGTGAAAGCTGTGCTGCTCGCATGATCCCACTATCTACTTTGTTTTGTCTCTTGTTAATTTGTTTTAAATTAGTTAGTCAATATTGTGATGTTAATCTTTAGTCTCACAAGACAGTGAAAACTATTCATTTAACAGGTTTTGTTTTAACAAATTTAGCATGCAACCTTCAAGGGGATGAATGATTTTTTCTTTGATACAAAAGAAAAGCTAAATAAAAGGCTAGTGACTAAAGTCGCAAGGTGCCAATTCTAGTCCTATCTTCCTGTAACAGAAGAAGAATTTGTACTGGAGGATCATCCTAAATCACAACAATCTGATCAATATCATGAGCTAATGAAGCCAAATAATCCGCGCATTGATTTCCTTCTCGAAAAATATGTCTAACTTCCATTATCCAGTCACCTTTCAGAAGCTCCAAAGAATCCCTCACCAACGTATAGCAGGGATGTGAATTCAGTAGAGAACTCTTTAAAAAAATTCACCACAACAGCAGCATCCAACTCCACAATTAAAGGAAAATAACCTCCATCCTTTGCTATTAACAGGCCTTGGCGAACACCCCACAATTCTGCCTCTAAACTGCTTGTGACCTTAATATTCACCATGTAACCAACCACCCACTCACCCAAAGCATCCCGAATGAGACCTCGGCAGAAGCATGATTATCCCCATGACGACGGGAGCCATCCGAATTGAGCAAATAACATCCATACGGAGGAAATTACCATTTAACTAACAGTCCCGAAGAGCCACCCGAACCCTTACACTGGAAAAAAACTTGTCATGATTCCAATGTAAGTTTCATTGCATAGGATATGGTTAGCTCCGCACTCGGAGGGATGAATGATAATATAGAGTTCTTGAAGACTCAAATAAAAATAAGGAAAGTTGAGAAGCTCTATGTAAGATTGGAGTCTAAATTCTCTTCAATAAAGACTTTTTTAATCTAGCTTGATTGAGATTTTAAAAAGGTTTTTATTTTGAGATATTAATTATCATCTCAACTATTGTATGCATATTACTTAGACCACTTAAATCAGCTATAGGGTTTATTACCAATGTTTAGGTCTAATATCATTCCCGAAATTGAGGATTTCTTAGAGGAGTTAAAAAAAAATAAAAATCATAACAATGAGATACTAAACTCGGTTTTTTGAGTAACTTCAATAAAGACTTTCTCTTTCTCCCCCGGTAACTTTTTTCCCTCTTTCCTCTTAGCTTCGCCACCTATGACGTCGACTCTGAGCCCTAATGACCTCTTTTGCTTTGCCCTTCCCTCATTTTTCTTTTCCTTGCACTGAAATTCCCATAAGATTTTAGACCTCCTCAAATCCAAGACCTAGACCTCCTTTTCTTTTTTGTGATTTTTGTTCTTTTCCAATTTTAACAAAGATGTAAATGAAAGGTTTATGCTTCGTAAATAAATTGAAAATTTTGATAAATCGTGCGGGTTTTAACGGATTTTTATTTATTTATTTATTTATTTGTTGCCTAAATGTTGAACATTTTTAATTGGAATTGTTTTTGTCTACAGAGAAACAACCTAAGAAGTTTATGAAAGATGTGTTACTCTCATGATCCTACTATCTACTTATATTGTCTCTTGTTAGTTTGTTTTAAATTAGTTAGTCAATATTTTGATGTTAATCTTTAATCTCACAAGACAGTGAACACTATTCATTTGATAGGTTTTGTTTTAACAAATTTAGCATGCAACCTTTAAGAAGATGAATGATAATATAGAGTCCTTGAAGACTCAAATCAAATTAAGGGAAGTAAAGAGGCCCTATATGAAGGGTTGAAGTCTAAATTCTCTTCAATAAAGACTTTTTTAATCTAGTTTGATTGAGATTTTAAAAAGGTTTTTATTTTGAGATATTAATTATCATCTCAACTATTGTATGTAGATTACTTAGACCACTTGAATCAGTTATATGCTTTATTACCAATGTTGTTAGGTCTAATATCATTCCCGAAATTGAGGATTTCTTAGATGAGTTGAAAAAGAACAACCATGACAAGGAGACATTAAACTCGATTTTTTTGTGTTTTGTCACAATTTATGGGATGGAATACTTTAGTCAGCCTGGTTGTTGAGGTGCTTGATGAAAGATGGTAAGAGCTAGATGCATGTTACATAGCAGAAGTTATTGGAGTTTGGAGATATTATAGTGAATTCAGAAAATGATTTTTAAACTCAGATTGATGAAATTGGAAAGTTGACAGCTGAAGCTTTGGAAAGAAATATGTGTTATATTAATTTTAGGTTATATCCAATGTTTTCGAAACGGGATCGGACTAACTCAATCTCGCTAGCCTTTTTGGTCCGGTGAAAGTATGTAACCGCGGATGTCACAGACCGGTCAAAGTCTAGTTTGACGGACAGTTGAACTGAAAACCCCGATCGAGTTAGACCGGATTTGTCTAATGATGGCTGCGGGTCGGGTACCCTCGAAATTTATCCCAACCGAACCAGATAAGAATTTTCTATTCCCGAACTCAATAAAAATCCGGTTATTTCTTAAACTCTCAACTCAAACTCTATGCGAGTAAATTTCCCACTACTCGTTAAATACCTGAACTCAATAAAAACAGAAAAAAATTTTCCTTTAAAATTCTAATTTATTTCTATTTTTTCATGTTATACAATTTTCATCAATTAACATTTTAATTTACTTCTAATATATAAGTTCAACTGTAATTAACATGAAATGTAACTTTAAACATAAAGGGAAAAAATGGAATATATTTAGCTGTTGACTATATCAATAAATGAGCTTTGGATGAGGTGGTAAGGAAGTTCTTAAAGGGTTTTAAACCTCTTGGTTAAGGTTCAAAATCCATCTTTATGCTAAAACTTATAATTTTTTATGAATATATAATCGGATTCGGGTAACAAATACCCTGAAGGTACTACACGAACCCGCTTCGAGTAGTATAGGTAGTGTTAGAATCCATCTCGAACTCTATATAATCATGTCATATACCCGGTTATACACTACCCATTGCCATCACTAGATTTGACCAAATTCAAGCATATTTGATCGAATTCAAAAGTTTGAAAATTTGAAAAAACATGATATGTCATAGGAATTAAACCTAAACCATGAGGTAAAAGGCCGAACACCTTAACCACGACACTAGAAACCTCTTTTGGTCATCTTTGCATCACATTTAATATTTATCATTTTTCAAAATTATATTTCTCAGTTTAAATTCTTTCCACCAAATCGGACAAACAATTGAACCGATCGAACCGGGATCCGGACATGACACTAATTCAATGATCGTTCTGATTTCAAAAACATTGGTTATATCATCTTTATTGATGGTAGTCTTTGTTGCTAATACATTCTTTTTGTTATATCTAACATGAAGAACCATCAAAGCCATTTGACAAATTTGGCATAAAAGTTCAAAAAACTCCGCCTGCAATATAGGCAAAAGTTGGGGCTGCGATGGACTTTTACTTCGTTGTCAATGTCCTGGCTTCTGTTTCATGCATCTAGTTCATTTCAACTTCTCTCTCTTTATTTTAATGTTTAAATTTTAGAAAAAAAAACATTGTTTTTGTTTAGCGTGGTTACACAATAACAATTAAATATTTTAATCGTTGTCAAAAACCTAATCAATTATGACCTTAGCATTCTAAGTTGTAGCAATTGCTTTATATTTTATTTAATAGAAAGATAATTTTAAGTTTTAACTCTATAGAATATCACAGTTTAAAATAAATGTATGATAGTATTATCTTCTTGCAAAAACATGTCAATGGTTGATTTTGTAGGATCCAACACTTCCCTCATCCATGAAACTCATCTAGTTGCAACACATGCTAGTTTTTTAAGTTTGATCTCAATCTTTAGCCTCACTCTCTAGGTTTTGTAAAGCTGGTCCCTACCATTGATGCTAGCTGCTTTAAGCTTCCATAGGAAATTTGAATTGAAAACGAATATTCTTGTAATGAGTAGATCAAGTCTTGTCTTTGGATTTTAAGGTTATTATAATTGTAACATTTACCATATATGGCTTGTGATGTTGATGCTTGTTGGAGTCCCATTTTGTGGTCATGTTAATGTAGTCCGAATTGTGGTTAAGACTTATGGTGGTGTGGTAGTGGATTTCCTTGAGTGTTTTTACTATTTTTTAAAATTTTTACAATTAGTTGACTGTATTTTTACTTGTTGTAGGCTTAATAAAATCTCCTTTGCATTTCAAAAAAAATTAATATTTATTTGCATCATGGATTCTACCTAAATTACAGGTACAAATTAGACAGTTCTGATTGGATTAAGGTGGATTCTTTTGCAAATTCTTACACACCTATTGATTCGATTAAGGTAGATTTTTCTCAAAATTCTTACACACCCTCTGAGGAAGACGTTGGCAAACGTCTTAAGATGGGATTTTATGTGGTGATTGTTGGACAACCTCATCTAGCAAATGTAACGATCATTGATCACGTGACAGATCCAAGTCAAGCCCAACATTAGCTCAGAATGAGCTCCCTCAAACCCTCACCCTCCTCCTAAATATCTCATGTGGAACAAGATTGGATGAGGTACCATGTAATGAGATATATTGTTTCTATTCTTTTGAGTTGATTTTATGTCGTAGTATTTGGCTAAGGAATAAGACATGTTTAGATGGTTCTAATTGGAGTTTGTAATTACTTTCTTATAAACATCTTTATTCCGTAATAGTTTGAAAATTGTTGGAATTGCGAAGGTGTTACCTTTTTCTTTTTTTTTCTCCATTTTTACCTCTTCAATCCGTTATTTGGTTGAAATCAATTGCTCCATTTGTGTTTACGGTGTATTTGATCTTGTGAGCCTATTGTCATTTGTTCAAATGCAATTCTTGTTTTTGTTGCAAAGTACTTCTTTTGCCTTTCTTTGTTTGTTATCAACTTGAAATCAAGTTCTTCGTGGTATTTATTCGTTTTGTAAACAGGTTTATCGATGCAATTTTTTAGTATATAAATAGTATAATTATGCATTTGCAATTTCCATTATAAGAGGAGTTTTTTTTTTTCTTTTCAATTAAGAGGAAATCGAAGCTACATAAAATATGATTCATGTTATGATGTAATTTGCTGTGTAATGTGAGTACAACTGTTAATGTTAATTTTAAATGTTACTAGATATTATTCGTGTGCATCTGCTTCAAGTTTTTATTTTTATTTCAGTAGTCACACAAAAAAAGTTAATTTTAAGAAGAAAAATGTGAGAGGCAAAAAGATTTTAAATTTTGGGATGGAAGAAAACCTTAAATAAAAAGAGTCATTAATTTAATTCAATATTATCCTAATATATTATTTTGGGTGAATGAACATATTAATTGGGTTAATTGCTCAAATAAGGGCCTAATGTTTGCTAAAATCAAATAACGGCCTGATCTTTTAATTTGGCCAAATAAGGTCCTAACATTTGCCAAAATGTTCAAATAAGGACTCGATCTTTTATTTTGGCCAAATAAGGGCCTAATGTTTGCCAAAATGCTCAAATAAGGGTTTGACATTGAAAATTCTCACGCGTCATCCAAACTGACGCCAGGCCCTTATTTGAGCATTTTCGATAAGTTTAGGCCCTTATTTGGCAAAATTAAAAGATTTGGCCCTTATTTGAGCATTTTCAATAACGTTAGGCCCTTATTTGGCCAAATTAAAAGATTGGACCCTTATTTTAGCATTTTGGCAAACATTATACCCTTATTTGAGCAATTAGCCATTTAAAATCAATTTATCCAACCAAACAATTTTGGACAAATGTCAGAAGAAGAAAAGGCAAATGCTGAGCATACAGCAGTTTGGAGATAATTTTAATATATAGGTAAGATGATGCAATTTGTCTAACCAATCCGCAAAGGACCAACGGTTTAAGAATTTGCTTTTGACCACCAATGTTGGTTTCAATTAGAGCTGTCCAAGGGCCGGACCGCCTGCCGAAGCCCGTAAACCCGACTGATATTTGGGAGGGTTTGGACATAAATGTGAAGCCCGTTGGACGGGTTTGGGAAAAATTTTAAGTCTGCTGTGCTGATTGATATTTGGGAGGGTTTGGACATAAATGTGAAACCCGTTGGACGGGTTTGGGAAAAAATTTTAAGCCCGTTTAGAAAAAGGGTCGGGCTTGGTTTTGAGTGCTAAAACTCGAGTCCGGCCCGTTTAGATAATAATGATATAATTTTTATATTACATTAGATTAATTAAATGAAGTTATTAAACGTATTATTTGTTAAGAAATTACAATTATTGTTAATTAGTTAAGTTTTGATTATTGAAAAAATATATATTACTTCATAATTATATAATATATAGATTAATAAAAAATAATTAATTAATTAATATCTTACAAGAGGGCTACTCCGCGCTAGTGCCGTGGAGAATTTTTCACTACAGTCTTTTTGTTATAGTCATGGACGGATACAGGGTGTGGGGCGAAGGTTATATAAGAAAGTTTATATAGTCTTTTCGTTACAGTCTTTTTGTTACAGTCGCAATTGTTATATCTATCTAATTACAACCCTTGGAAAATATTTTGGGAGCGATGGTTCTTCAATTAAAAGTGGTGTTTGTACTTCTGTGCCCAAGCTGCCTTTGATGCTTGATTTTGGGAGAAACGTAGTAGTCTTTGAGTAGGGGAAAAACACTGAACATGGACGAAACAACATTTATTTTTTTTTTCTACAACGAAACAACATTAATTAGTTTACACACCAACAAAACTAATGCAATGACATAAAAGGACATGGAGGGTAGATAGACAGAGGGAGCTGCATGGTACTTTTGAGTAATTAACCATATGTAAATCACCAAAAGGAAGGGGAAATGATGGGAACATCATTAATAAACCAAAATGTTAAAATGACACATAAAGACAGTCATTTCCAAACAAAAGGATTAAACTTAGAAAGGTTTTAAAGTAATGAGCCATGTGAGAAAAGAGCAAATCGGGGCGATTAGCTCTTCTTTAGTTGAAAGTTGAAAGGGGCCATGAGTTTTTTTCCAGAGTGTACAAAATTAATTTATAGTATATATATTTATTTGATAAACTAGCGGATTTGGTAAAAGGCTCTAATTATTTGGATGGGTTTGGGTAAAATGACAGACCCGTTTAGTCGGGTCAGGCTGGATCAGGTCTAGGTAAGCAATATAATTACTAATATCAAGCATTGCCCGGACCGAACCCACCCATAAACAGCTCTAGTTTCAATTTGTGGGCCTGCACTTGCTTTGGGTACGCTTTAGTTCAATTTCACTACTCCATTTTTTTCTAATTACTTTTAAACAAATTGACATTTGTTTTGATCATAATTCATACATGATTGACATTGTGCATGTTAGACTAATTAGAACTAACCAATTTGTATTTGTGTTGTAATCGTGTCATGTAAATATTTAATAAGTATTTTGATAAAAGATTATATAATCATGTCACGATATAAAACATACATATGGATAATTAACGCGATACAACGTGGTCACGACATGTTATAAGCCTTAAAGAGGGTTTATAATGGTATTTACAAATCACTTATCGACAAGATTCATTAACAACAAGACTCGAATCCCAAAAGACAAGACTTGAGTCTCAAACCTTAAAGCATAAAACTAATTTACAATATAATTATATATATACACATGAGTACTACTCATTAATGTGCTCTTACGATAATTGCCATTTCTCTTGAGTCTTAACCTTTTATTATTATTTTTTTTGAAGTCTATGAGATAATTTTTCATGCTTTTTTTACCCCTTTTTAAAGATACATCCAAAGTCCAAACCTTCTCATTCTTTTCTCCCTTGAAGTTGCATTATCTTACTTTGAATGTACAGAATTCAGCTTTTGGTATGTGTTTTAATGAAAAAAAAATACAATTAGTATTTTGTTTTTAAGTCAAAGATTAGGAAAATGGCATCCTAAAATTAGCATGGACCCTTGGTACTAGTGTGTGTGGATAATCAATGAAATGTCGTCCTACAAAAAAAATTTAAAAGTGCCCTTTTAGCAGATTAAGCTACAATTCCAAAGATAAAAATGTCAAAAGTCAAAACTTTGCTAGTTTGCTTTCTTTCTTCCTTGTAATAGTGATTGACATTTGGTGGGGGTATACATCATGGAGAGGCCTAAAATTCACACACCAAATGGGATTTGGGGACCATCTTCCTACTTTAATGGGGAATTGATTTTTCAATAGACTTCTTCCTTGGGCTATGGCTATGAGGAGAAGAAAGTCGACTTAAAAATTTATTTATTTATGTGAATGAATTAAAGCCGAGTTAACCATAAATAAATGTTGAAGAATTGAATTACTACTAGTTTATTATTGACCTGGTCTTTAGAGTATGTTCAAACTTAGAATCATGGCATTTGATATATATGATATAAAGTCATCATCCCAAAGTATGATGGTATGCTCAGAAATGAGATCACCATGATTGGTAGTAAGAGTCTGATAATCCTAAATGAGAGTTTCAAGCTTGAGAATTGAAACAAAGTCTATGCGGTTTTTTAAAGTATAGGAGGAAAGAAGGTTATCTCATCCATAAAAAGACTTCCATTGGACTTTGCCTTATGACATTTTTGGGCTTAAGCTTAAAGATACCCTACCAATATCTTCCATTGGAATTTCGCTTCCGGATTTTTTGGACTTAAAAATAGCCTAGGGACTTGAATTTAAGAGACAGACACCCAAAGTGCCCTCAAAGCCTTTACTTTTATCTCGACTCCAATTCTTCAAAGTTAAAACCATTCCCATGGCTACCCATCCGTAGAGGGTCAATCCGGCTCAAACAAAGTTAACTTGTAAATATATTAAAAAAAAAAACCATTCCCATGGTATCCAAATAGATTATCGTCGATTCTGAATGAATAATGATAGTTTTCTTTTGGCTAAAACAACACACCATGACACCAGTAAATAAAATGAGATAGATCAAACAACTACTTGGAAACCTGCATTTAGCCTGAATTTACAGCTACCCGGTTTTCTAAACTACAATGGGTTTTGAGTATTGAGTTGGCATTAAGTTATCAACCAAACTAAATTACAGGCAAAAAATGCAAACCAAAAATTCTTTCTTTTCACCTCCCAGGAAATGAATAGGACTCTCGTCTGTCTCAAATGGTATATACTTCAAAACATGCACTCTCATTTCTTGTCTCAAAAAAACATAGCCACAGACCAAATCACTTGTATGGTTTTTGCAATTCTATGTTTATACATTCAACAAGAAATCACAAGAACCAGACCCAATATTGAAACAGGTATGTCCAAATGAAATCCCAGAACCAGAAGAACCCAAGTTGCAACCTTATCCAATCAAGCTACTCTATATTTCACATCTTCAAAATTTCCATTTTTTTTTCAGTTAACAAGTTCACAGATAAAGCCTTGAACTTTACAATAACAAGAATTCATCATTTTGAATATCTAACTCATGCATTTCATCAAACATTATATAAGCAATGAAGGAAAAGAAATGAACTTGCATCATCATGGCACCGTTCTAATTAGAAGAAATATGGAAAATTAAATCTTGAAAATACAACAATCAACATTTTCAATATTTTCTACTGTACCGAGCATTAATCATACAAAAAAAGCTACATTAACAAAAAAAAATCCCAAAAAGAGTAAAAAAGGAGACCTTTAAAAGGCAATTCTAAGCAATGGAAACTTTGGCTCCAGCTTCTTCAAGCTGTTTCTTCGCAGCCTCTGCTTCCTCTTTGGAAACACCTTCCTTGAATTTCTTCGGCAACCCTTCAATCAACTCTTTAGCTTCTTTCAAAGCCAAACTGGTTACAGCCCTAACGGCTTTAATCACCGCAATCCTAGCATTGCTTGGGACCTCGTCGATCACCACATCGAATTCCGTCTTCTCCTCCACAACGGCAGCTCCCGCATCCCCACCAGCGGGTGCGGCGACAGCAACGGCGGCCGGGGCAAATGCCGCGGCGGAGACTCCCAATTTCTCTTGAAGGTAGTCGACCAAGGTCCGGGCTTCCTCGAGGGTGAGAGAGGAAATTTCAGTGCCGAGCTTTTCGATCTTTTCTGGTGCTGCGGTGGCGTTGAGGGGGCGGAGGAAGGTGGTACGGTGGGTGAGGTTAGAAGGGGAGGTGGAACGGAGAGGGAATTGGAGAGAAGGGGTTTTGAGAGGGAAGGCGTTAGTAAGATGAGAGGAAATGGGTGGAGGATAAGAAGGGGAACGGAGGGAAACAGTGGAGAGAGTTGAAGAAGCCATTATTGTTATCTCAAAGCTTAGCTTTGCTTCTTTTTGCTTCTCAGTTTGGAGAGTGAGGGAGTGGAGAAGAGGATTAGGATAAGGAAGGAAAGGAAAGGGAAGCAAAAAGGGAGAGTTTTTATAATAAACATTTTGTTGGTTGGGGATTTCATTTTATTTTGACGAAAATGACCCTTCTGCAAATGAGACAAATAAAATACCAAAAAAATGGACAAGGGCTAAAAGGGGCGTTCCGAGAATCGAACTCGGGACCTCTCGCACCCAAAGCGAGAATCATACCACTAGACCAAACGCCCTTTTTGATTTAAAGGACTTGGTAACCTATTTTATCTGATGGGTTTACAAAATGGAAAACCTGTTTATTTCTCTCCACGTGCAACCAAACGCCCTTTGCTTGCACCTTGTAAATTCCGTTTGCCTTGATATTACCTTTTATTGTGTTACATATAACATACTCACAAGTTTCCTAATGGTATGAGCAATTATATTTATAACCTTTGGTTTCACCAAAAAAAAAAAATTATAACCTTTTCTTTTGTCAGAAAAATTATAACCTTTGGTATATCAATAAGCAGATGTTCAAATTGGTTTTGGATAGATGAAGTTAGACTAGAACAATGTGCAATTTAATCTGTTACCATGGAGTTTAATACAGGTATCGACGGATATATCGAACGGATATATAGAGGTATCGATGAAATTCAAATATAAGTGGTCCAAAATGCACTAAAATGACGGATATTTATAGTAAACGTTTGAATTTTGCCTTGAAATTTTGACAAATTCTTATTTACATATATTTCCACATGTTTTAGAATCAAGATATGATAAATAGAGTATATGTAGACATTATTTTTTATTTTTTTTGATATTTTTTACTGCGAAAAGTGTATATAATATGTATAAATCAATTATACTAATTTAAACACACATTTATTTTATCTTCAAAATGATGGTTACCAAATTAATCACTTCATTAAATGTAAAAAATTATATGTTTTCTTTTATGAAGCAAAAAAGTACTAGATCATATTTATAAATACATTATTTTACATTATTTTACTCACAAAACACAATCAAAAGCACAAATACAACCTCAGTACCATATTGAATTTCTTAGAGACTCAAAATCACTACTACCGTAGTTACCACTGCTATGAGTTCTACTAGGCATTGATGTATCATCTCCCCGGGGGCGGTAATCTAGTTAAAATATTCAAGTCATGACATATAAGGTTTATAAACCACTATATAATTGTGCACATATTCCAAATATGCCTCTCGACTAATACTTGTTAGCCATCCAATAGGCGGGCACTCACCCGAAACTGCGTCCGCGTTTGGCTGTTGCACCGGATGCTCATTATAAATCTGTTGTTCAAGCGGATACTCTGAATACATGTTAGATGAAACCGATGATTCAAACTCATTTGCTCCAAATCTAGTACCATAACTAGAATTTGATTCAAAATGCCCTCCATATCCAAATGAACTAGATGCAGTTGTTAAGCTCATTGAGCTAAACTCATAAGTGAGTTCACGCATTGCTCTTCTCCCTTTTCTATTTTTGGCCCCATGTCAGTTCTACGAGATCCATGATCTTCATCTTGTGTTGCATGTGTGAAATCTGCCTCACATGGAAAAGGACTGTATGGTACATAATCACTCCCATAATTGTCACCATACCTGCTTGCATCTTCTACTCCACTTTGTCCATCCCCAGCTTGAGTATCTCTTGTTGTAGTTCTGCCTTCATTTCCCTCATCATCATCATCATCATCACATCTTCCGTGAGCTGAAGAACCTCTAAATTTAGGTTGGGAACCGAATCCAGGTGGAGGACCAACTGTTTTACTTTGAACAAAGCTTTGGGCAAAAAAAAATGACATAGAAGTGTTGTGTCGAATACCAACACTTAAACGAAACAATTATCGAGAAACTCGAGTCTATTTTAAACCAAATCATTTAAATGAAATAATTATTTGTATTACACTATTACCACAGTTTTGTATAAATGACTTCAATTACTAATATTTTTGAAAAAATGAAATAATTCATCGAAATGTCGTTTATATTTTTAATCCTAAATGTAAAAACGAAAAAAAATATTTAATTTAATATGGATATTTACGGATATTTACGGATATATCGAGATATCGATAAATATCGATGGATACACGGATATATCGACGGATATCCCGTGACATTGAAATTTTTATGGATATTTATATCGAGGGGTACAGATATCGGATATATCGACGGATATATCGAGGTATCGACAGATATTTAATTCCATGTCTGTTACTACTTACTAATGAAATATATATGTGAAGTGACCAGTGAGGAATAGTAAATATTTCAAGAATTTTGAGGGAAAAAATATGATTTTGTATTCAGTAATAACTTTGAGCTAACAACTGATTCGAGTACAAATCATGACATACAAATCAAGTATTTCGATAACTTCTATTCTATCAATGCTACAACAGTAGTGTTACAGGTGAAATCAGAACTTGCTGAAGATGCGTGGGAACTGGGAAATGCTTTTTTCACCACCTTTTACGTCTCCTCCCGTACCAATATGCAAATGCAGAGACAGATGCAGCAAGAATAACACCGGCTGCTGCATGCCAAGCATAGGATGGTTTTTCCAGAACAAGGCTAGAAGTTTTGACTTCAATGGGTGGTGCCGGCAGTGGTTTCTTACTGACTGTCAGAGCGAAGTTTAGACCCTGCCTTTCCAACTCAGCAAGGTCCTCAATTGCTGGTTTAAGCCTTGTGGCATGGGCTATAGCTTCATACTCTTCTTTTGTTCCCCCTTCAAGGAAAGACCCAACAAGATGACCCTTGCTTATCCAGTAAGCGCCAAAGGTACTTCCTGAGTAATCCCCGAAATGCACTGCCTCTCCTACATTGTCCCCATAAAACTGCCAAGACAATGCAAAGACTCGGGAATAGAAGAATGGCAGGTAGTCAAACTCGCCTGTTTTCTCTGGTTCCAAGATTGCAGTAACTGCATGTTTTGCAGATTTTCGAGCTAAATCAACATGCTCAAGTCTTCGGGTTTCACCAAACAGTTTGACTGGAAATGCTGCAACATCTCCGACTGCATAAACCGAGTTGTTGCTTGTTTGCAACTTTCCATTCACTTTGATCCCACCTTTCTCCAGTGTAAGTTGGCCTTCAAACAAGCTTGTGTTTGGCCGTATTCCAATTCCCACCACAACCATGTCTGCAGGTAGTCGACTTCCATCTCTAAGATTAACAGCAGTAACCTGAAAAGTAGCTCAATTAGCTGATTAACTAAAATCAAGTTTTACGCTATAACATCAGGGGATACCCCTTACCTTATCCTAAACAAAGCTATAGCATCACAAATAATGCAGAATATCAATATAATTTACCTTTCCACTGGAGTCAAATTCAAATGATGACAAAACAGTTCCTTTAATGAACTTCACTCCTTTAGATTGATAATAATCCTCATAATAGCTTGCCATCTTAGGTGTAAATAAACGGGCCACTGCAACATATAATATAGTAACATCAATTACTTGAAGCACTCTTAAAGTAAATCTAGAAGCCTATAAGGATGAAAGAAGGAAAAAAGAAGATAGTAATTTGAACAAGAAAGGAAAAAAAGCACTGTAGGCACTCACTGCAGTGTTCTTCTGGGAAAACCATTGTTACATTGATTTTATTGATCACCAAAGATGCAGCACATTCCATTCCAATGTACCCACCACCAATGACTACAGCATTTCCACCAGCACATGACTGCATCACATTGACAAGGCTGTTTGCGTCTGCTAAATCTCGTAAATAACATACATTTTCAGCTTCTGATCCATTCACTCCAAATTCTTCAAGCTTCAAAGCCTATATTTAACACAGATTCACGAGAAGAAAAAGGTTAAGCCAGAAACACAGATATATTATTTATGAGAAGAAATACTGGCACTCCACAACTTAAAGAATGAATGCATCATGATGGTGACAATAATAGGATGAACTCCAATTTTAACCAATATGTTAACTCCTTTTAACTCTAAAAAATTAAAAGAACGATTGTTTTTTTTCTTTTCTTTTAATTTCTTTTTTCTTTTTGAAACATATTTTTTCTTGGTTATGAGAAATTAGCAGTCTTTTGCCAAGAGTAGCAGCAAATAATCAGCTGAGAATCCAAAACTAGAGAAGGCACTAGCCTTTGAAAGATTTGTTACAATACCCGAGCACCTGTTGCAATGATGAGGATCTTGTAACTTATGGTCTCTCCAGTTGCTGTTAATAGCGTCCTACGTCTCACATCAGCAGACTTAACTCGAGTTCCAAGGACTAATTCAATCCCTAAAATTAAAAAAATAAAAATAAAAGAATAGTGAACTATCTAAACAGAAGGGGAGTGTTCTACAATCTAAAGGGTTCACTTTCTTTGATAAAATCTACGAACAGGGGAGGAAAAAAAAAGATATTGCTACTAATCATTTATCATTAAAAGGGGTATATGATGTGAGAAAAATTTTACCATGTTCCTTGTACCATTTTGGAGTTAACCTTTCCTCATTCGCACCGACACAAGTGTGAAATGCTGGAAGGCGTGCAGGAGCTGCAATTAACACAAATTATTAACAAAAAAGCATAAGTACCAGGAAAAAGGAAGATGGAAACATGTATATCTACTCAGATTAGTATTATCGAATTAAAGCAGATAAAATTCACCAAATAAAGTGCCCACCATGAACCAATATTTAGGATCACTCTCCATCCTCTGGCCCTAAATAATTTCTCAAGTCTCTCCTGATACCGGAAGGCGTTACACGATGTAGGTTAGATTAACCATCTCACTGGGCATTTATCTCTATGATTGGTAAAATAACTAAAGTACAGAGTGCTATAATTTACCTATGGACATGAAAAAGAGAAACAGAAAACCCTAGGCCCTAGTGTAAAGTTATCATTAATTAGCAAACAGATTGGGAAATGCCATCAAAATGTCACATTAAATTCATGCTCTTCTTTACTTCTCTTGTTTCTACAATCTTTTTCCAAGCAGAAATGTGGTGGAAAAAAAATGAAAGAAATCCAGAAGAAAAAACTTATATACAGCATACAGTTGGAATTGCTTCTTACATTCAGGAAGCAGAAAACCTTTGCTTAAAGCAGGCCTCTCATATGGGGCAACCTGAAAAAATATCCATAGTCCTCTGTTAAATAAACCAATTTAGGAATCAAGAATTATAGTCCTAGAAACTTAACATAACCTAAAAATCTGAAAGATGGATATGCATCACCGATGAAACTGTACTTAAACAAAGATGATTAAGAAATATGCATGAAGAAATTGTATTGCACACTTTACATGAAGAAATTTCAAAACTTGTAGAATTTGATTTGTTACCTGGCCCTAATGTCCAGGTTATTGCAACGCATATTCTATCAGATTATGCTGGCTGATATTTACTACAGTCCTATTTCTTATGAATCAAAATCTGTTGATATAAGATTTTCTTAGTTACAGATATATCTATCTACATTAGAAAAAATATACACCAAAATGAACTAGAAAAAGCCTCTTAGTTGATGAAATTCCATACAACTTCAAATATGTCAATGCAATGCAGAACTCAAACTTCTTTAAGCAGAAGTAACAACCTTGAATTCATTTTAATAAACTATAAATTGAATTCAGCTTTCAAACATACCAATTCCAAGCTTTTGATAATCATAAAATTCAAACAATACAGAAATGACTGTCTACGAGCAAACAAACAACAAGAAGCAAGAAAGCAAACAAAAACACCCTAATTAGCAGTAAATAATCTTTTAGTACATCAAATTGGATCATAATTCAAAAGAAAGCCAAAAACTGAATGTTTAAACCAACCAAAAATAACAAAGAAAAGAAAGCCACCCAATTCAAAAGAGTTAATACCCATTACAGATAAGAAGCAAATAAAGCTGAAAGCAATAAACTTGGAAAAAAAAAAAAGAATGAATTTTCAATAAGACTTACAGGTTCTTCAGAAATAATGCAAAGTTCACCAGGAGAAAGCCCTCTTTTTGTAAATTCAAGAGCTGCATATCCAGCTGCCACACCTCCTCCAAGAATTACATATAGAAATGCTCTTCCCATCTTTCTTTCTTCTCTCTTAACGAAAGAGGGAAAAGGAAAAAAACTTTCTTCTGGTTTTCTCCCCTGTTAAGAATTTTCAATTTTGAAAGGTGCTAGCCTTTTTCAGGCATAGCTCCAAAGAAAAATGAAACATCATTAAAAAAATTTGGAGAAAATAGATGTTTTTACTTTTTTGTCCTTAGTTGACTCTTGTGGTACAAGGTGTATGATATGTCATTACCTAACAGGATCAGGGCCGTTGGTTGACGTGGGCTGGTGGAACCCAGATTGTGTGTGACACGTGCATCGTCGATGATTGTGCCTTAAGGCTTACGTGGGACCGAGTGATGGGTGCATCTAGCTAATACGGTATTGCCACGTGGTATATAAATGCCAGGTGGTGATTGTGTAAGGTTGGATTACATTGGAAAATGTGACATGATGATGATGATAATGAAGTTGATCAAGAATTCAAGTTGGGGAATAAATATAAATGAATAAATCAGAATTTTGATTTATGTGAGAAGAAGCAGCCAAATTGTGGATTGTGGATGAGAAGGGCTCTTCATATCTTTACCACAAATAAGAGACTTTATCTTCTTCTAATTAGAAATTTTTTTGGCCTTGAACATAAAAATATTTAGAGGATAATTTATATTTTTCATGAACAATATCTAATATTTCTACTCCAATAAAATCTTAAAAATTTAATATATTAATTTTTTATAGTAATAAATATATTAATTAATATTAATATATGCATAAATTTTCCAATTTAATTTTTACCAAAAAGAGTCTTCGGGCCTAGTGGTAGAGTGCTTGACTCTTAATTCCAGTATACATGTATCATGAGGTCTTGGCTTCGACTATCACGGAATGTGAGTTTTCTTTGTAATTTATTTGTTTGTGCAAGCCAATGAATTAGCGGCACATTCTCTAGTTAAGATTGAGCTAGATAATCGTGACATTTGTAATATCTGAATATTGATAGGGAAGCCAATATATTAACAGCACATTGATTATTAATTAATGAAAGTGAATTCATTGAAAAAAAGTAAGGCGTTTTTAAAAGAAAAAAAATTAAATCTTTGATGTAAAAGTTAACTTGTCAAAATGAAAGTTATTCCTCATAGAACCCGTTTGAAAGATTCTATAGAAAGTAAAAGATAGAAAGTTTTTTTATAAAAAATTTAGGATTAGAAAATGTTTTCTTAAGAAAGTATTTTAGTACGTTTGTTTAACATCTAAAGTTTAAATTAAATTTCTAAGAAAATAAAATAAAATTTATTAAAATACCCTTTGATGAATATTTTAAATTTTAAAACAATGACCTTTTAATTAATTTTGTCTTAAAACCATTTTCATGAGAAAAGTGAGAAAGTGCTTTAACACCACTTTGAATTGAAAGTATTTAGATCAGTTAAACTTTCTTATCCTAAACTTTCTCTAAAAAAAAAAAACCAAACATGCTAAAGTTATTTGCTACCATATACTTTCTATAGAAAATGATTAAATTACGTCAAAATAAACGAGCTCATAGTGTGCGGTAGGAAGGTGACCACTAAGCGAAGTTGGATCACGTCCATGATTTCAGGCCCTATATTTTTTTGGTGAAAAAGGTACTTCTTAAAGGCCCAATTATTTTTTAGTTTGTTTAGGTTCTCAATTGTTGGACCAAGGCCCAATCTAATGCACAATAAGGAAGCTTAGGCCCACGCCAGTTTTTTTTTTCTTTATGTGTATATAATTTATACTCCCTCTGTTCCTAATTATAAGTCCCTTTTTGGTCAACTAACATCAAAGTTTGACCAATGAATTATAAAAATATATATAATTTAATTTTTAAAAAATAAGTGTTCAAAAGTTTGTAATTCAAAGTTTATAAGTGTTATTTTTAAAAATTATATTACTTTATATATTTTTTATAAAGAATGGTCAAAGTTTGGTTTGGTTGACCAAAAAGGGACTTATAATTAGGGACAGAGGGAGTATAATTTTTTCAATTCTCAAATTTCTGCCCACCACCCCCCTCCCTCAAAAAAAAAAAAACAAAAGCTTACCAAAATTTTTATCAAAGGCTAGAAGAGGCATGACAACCAATTAATCTTAGGAAAATATTGAACAATTGTTTGCCAAAAAAGATAGAATATATAACACTTGCTCTATTTTTCTTTTCAATAGCTTACAAAAAAAAGCACATGCATTAAGAGTAAATAAAGGGGAGATGGAAAGTAAGAAATTTGGGGGTTGCCCTTTCTTGCTAACTAAAAAGACTCTCATTTCTTGACTACAATAAATATTTTAGTCATCTTGTCACATGCCATTTGATATTATCTTCTATGATTTTGCATTTTTTTATAAATTGCTTGTCGGAATTGCTAACTTTCTCATTCACAAAAATGCCTAAGATGGAAGTCCTTGGCAATCACTCTATCAACATCCAATTGCAAAACCCTAATGTGAATTCGGAAGTTGACATAACTGTGAATTTATTCTTATAATCATATATATTTTACACGTAATATATATATTATTATTGTTTAATATATGAACATGATGTTGTAAGGTTGCCATATCCACAATCCACGAAGGTGTTTGCATGAATGGATGAATGTTTGTATTGATGAACTAGAAATTTCCTTAGCGCATGCATTAGCATAAGTCGATCACGATTCACGATCATAATAGTTCTTTTGCAAAGCTTATATATATTGAATGTTGTTGCAATTTGCAAACTATATATGGCCGACAAATCATGTGATTTTTCACTTATCTTCCACATGGAGGTATTCCTTTTTCTCCATCCTATTGTTGATGATTCTTTTTACACATAACTAACATGTGATGAAATAAAACGAGCGGCTAAAATTCGAGCTCTTCATCTTTTCCTTTTTGTTTTTGGCAAAGCAATGAAAGCTCCCACATAAATAAAAAAACTGTCTTCTTTCATCTTTTCCCATATAAGACACTGTGAAATCCGAAGGAAATGGGTGTCTTGGAGTTATCTTCTAATAAACTCCTTATTTTGAATAAGAAGTTGGATACTAAAGTTGAAGGTTGGTACACTGCAATTGCTCTTCCAATATCATCAAAGTACCTAACTTCTCTATACCCCATGCAATTCAATTATATCATCAAATTATTTACTAATATTAATTTGAAACGATCTAGGTATATGTATAAACTTATGGCCAAAAATGCATGAAAGAGATCATCCGAAAGAGAGTAATATCGAGGGATCGATCTTTTGTCGTGGGTGCGAGGAATACATACATTGATATATACCATTAATAATTGAGTACATATTAATCAAAATGATAATTACATTATTAAAACAATTGAATGTTAGAAAAGATTTTCGATTTCTCAAAATGGGTTTTGAAATGTCACTATGTGGTAACATGTTTGAGCAAGTGGATGTGAAATTAATTTATACAATAACAATAACAATGGGGTGGAAGAAGGTGCATGTGAAGACTTCCTTGCGGGCAATGCAAGAGTTAGGCTAACGTCGGCCTTCAAGTTTGCATGGCCATGAACAAAATTGGAAACTAATTGGAAAAAGCTAAGTTGAAGATTTGCCATTTTCTCATAATGTGGCATTTGGGTTTGGACATGTGTCAATTTTCTATTGCTTTAGTTAGGTAATTAACTCATGGACATGGAGATGTCTCTTTCTATATTGTCGTCGCCATTATATATATGGATATTAATATGTCATCCCTAATTAGTTTGCATGCACAAAAGATTGTTATTTTTAGTATACTTGAAGTTGATTGAACCTTATTAGTCACTAGAATTAAATTAAAGTTTAATACTTTACCAATAAATCATTAGGTTGTTGCCGCCATTATAGGGGAATATCAAGACATCTCTATTTTCCCTAATTAAATTATTTCATTAATGGTAATTTCTAATGATTTTATCTATCTATTCATCTATCTATCTGTGTCTGTCTATTTATCTGATAGTCTGTCTATTTTTTTTTGACATATATATATGTAAGTTAATTAGATAGTTTAATAAAGTTTTACTAAAAGAATAATTAATTAAATTTTGTCCATTTGAAGTATATGTACTTTATATTATTTAACATGATAAGCTTAAATATGGAAAGAATTGGACCTGTATCACATAGAAATGACCTATATTATGGATTCTTAATTGTTGAACATAAACCTCAAGAACATGATGATTACTAGGTATCATGTTACTATATAAAGAATAATAAAGACATTTGGATGTTTGTGTTTCACATCAAAGATATTTGGTCATTTTTGTATAAGTTAGAGAAAATCCGACCTAATTGTACTAATAACCTAATTAGTTAGTAATACCACTTTTGAGATTGAAGGTCGATCTTATATGTTTGGTGCACATAAGAGGTATAATTTATGGAGAGTGGGATATGAAACCTAATTAAATTGATCTCTAAAAAGGATATCGACTATGCATATGCATGAAATCGAACTTATTTTTACTTAAATAAACAATATATAATCCACCTTCGGAAAATCTAACATCTTCATGTCAAGTAATCATATATATTTTAAATATATATATGTAATTTTGGCTTCAAAATTCTTATTTTCATATATATTTTAAATATTTCACAAATATCTACAATATTTCAAGGAGAAAATTACACATTTATAGAAGCTAAAGTACTCTCATATATATATATATATATATATATATATATATATATATAGCCTATCATATATAGGTGGATATTATATATATATGTAATATATATACCATACTTACAAGCCATATACTTAAATCCAAATTAACATATATATAGGAAAAACACTAAGTCCACCAATTATCTCAAGTATGGACAAACCTAGCTAATATTGATCCAAATTAAGCAGAATGATCAATATATATGGACCGATAGCGGCATAATTAAGCAAATTAAAAGTAGAATATATATAAAATTAAACCCTGATCGTGATTATGAAGATCATGTTTAATTTAATCACCATTAAGCAACTGCATGGACCAGAGATCCTCCATGCTCCAATAGCTTTCATTTGAATCAATAGCCATAGCCATAGACATGGCTGTTGATGGCTGCCCTTGAAATGAAGCTTCCATATGATTATGATGATGATTATTGTTGTTGTTGTTGCATTGGTTAAATGATGGATCAGGAGAGTAAGCTTCCATGAAATCTGCAGTGCTGCAACCCATTTGATTTGTGCTTGCTTGCTGTAATTCAGCTGAGTTACTATGTGAAGATGAGCAAACATTTTCTGCTTGCTTTATGTGTTTCTGGATTCTTGTCCTCCAATAGTTCTTTATTTCATTATCTGTCCTTCCTGGCAGATGCTTTGCTATTTTTGACCACCTGACAATTCATAATTTCAATTTATTTTATTTTCATAAATCCATTTTTCTATACAAGCAGTTTCTTTTGTTTAATTTATATATTTAATTTTTATATGGAAGAGAAATAAGAAGAAATTATTGCAAAGGAGAGGGGTAGCTTTTTAATTAAATAAAAGTAATGTGATAGAATGAACAAAAAGAATAAAGTGATTGTACTTGAAGAGTGACTCATTTTGTCAATATATAATTTTTTTTTCTTGAAATTAAAGTGTTAAAATCTTAATTTCAATAATTAAAATTGCTGATGAAAATTTATTTTTTTCCAAAGAAAAACTCCTGACTGTACAAGTAAATAATAGAGTTTCTAAAATGGGTATGGCTGCTGGGTATATTCACATTTAAAGTTCAAGTATGTCATATTCTTTGCTTTACAAATTGGAAAAAATTAAAAATGTCCTACTCTTTCATTTTGTATGCTAGTATTTCATTACTATTAGATTTCTATATGATTTGACAACAAAATCAGTACTTCACCCTTTTGACCCGATCCTAGATTTATCCAGCCACAAATTTATTTTCCAGTAAATTCTTTTCTAAAAGCAATATTGTCACCTTTTGGTAGGAGAAATATATATTATAAAAATATTTGAAAAAAAAAATGAACAAGGAAGAAGAGACAAAATAGTAGAAGAGATTAATTTATTGCAGGGGTCTTTCAATTGAATCACATGCAGAAAAAAATTGTTTTCCAATGAATGCAAAGTCTCCTATATCCTTAAAATTCCAAAGGGGCCAACCATGTCTAAACCATCCAAAACAATAAGGTTAATGTCTACTTCAATAGCAAAGTGAAAAATACTTGGAACTTCCTCCTAGAGAAGTCTTAACATGTGCCAATTTGGTATGGGTTCAGCTTAAAATAGAAACCATTTTATGCCCAATCTCTTCGGTTAGCTGTAAACTTGCCTATTTTGGCTGTATTTTTCATGATTATCATCATTATTTAATTTTCTTTTCTTACATAACATATTTTAATATTAAATTAGCATCTTGAAAATAAAAATCAAATATCAGAATTTCTTCATTGTTAGGAAAGTTGATGAGAAGAAAATTAATTTATCAAAAAGAAGGAAACCAAAAGGAAAAAAAATGATCCCTTGAAGAAATAAAATGGACGGGTTTACACTTAATTTACATACAAAAAGAAAAAAATGAAACCAAAAGAAAGAAAGAAAAGAAGAGCAATGTATTCGTTATGATGAAATTGGGTGATCTGCCATATAATCCTATATTAATATTGAAGGGTAGGTCCAATATATCCGAAACAATAAAAGGCAAAGCCGCCTTTTAAAGCAAAATCCTTGTAGTACACTTCGACATAGATGGCATCAAAACCTTCATAAATAAATAGCAGGAAAATTCATGGAAAATTTTGAAAAAACCAAAACAAATGAGGAGGAATTTTTGGTAGCCATGAAAAATTTCAAGAACGTATATTATAGGAAGGTGAAAATTAAATGAAATTTTGGTGGCCACAAATTTGATGTAAAGCTAAAATCCCCATGTGTTTGAAATCTTTTTGGTGGCTAAGGAAAATCCCACGTTTGCTAAATCTTAAAGAGAAGAGCAACGTGGGCAAAGTTTTGGATGTACAAATAGGCCTCGCAGATTGCACTTTTTCCCTTAATCAATTAGGCTCAAGTCATAACATGCACCAATGAAGAAGGAAGAGTTTCTTCTTTGTATTTGATAGAAGATCAATGGTAATTTGATTATTTGTTCAATTAGTTTTATTTTCTCATAACCAATTACTTTTATTTGTTCTATATATCACAATTTCTATTTATTTTGGAAATAACCTAATATGCAACATTTGTCATAAGATATATACTAACCTGTTTCCCCACTTAGCATGCAGTTCCATGATCAAGAGCTGTTCCTCTGGAGTGATATTGCCTCTCCGGACGTCCGGCCGGAGGTAGTTTAGCCATCGGAGCCGGCAACTCTTTCCGGTACGCTTCAACCCTATAATAAAAGTTACAAATACTTGTATATTAGGGTTTTTCTATGAAAAGGCATAAGTACTTGTATATTTGAATGAAAAAATTATAATAAAAGATTGAGAGAGTTTTCTTGCTTTTCTTTTCCAAGGATTATAAGTATTACTTAGTTATATATATATGATCAAAATGTTATTTCTCTAGTTTTATAAGTTTCGTTTCCTTGAATAAAGCTTAGAATGAAGTAGTTGTGCCTTTCCTTCTTTTAATTATCTTTTGCTTATTATTATAAATATTGATGATTTTTAATTACCTGCAGCTTTAGCAAGAGAATTCCAAACACCTTCACCATGGTTGGCAATATAGTTGATGAGAATCAAATCTTCTTCCATGGTCCATGGTCCTTTTCTCACTTCAACATCTTGGGATTTGCATGGTTTTTTATCCATTTCGTTTCTTTATGAAGGAGATGAGAAAGAAAATAGCAAGAATGAGAGAGAGAATTGAAAGGAAAAGAAAAAAAAAAGATGTAATGAAGAGAGAGAGAAGAATATGATGCAAAAGAAGGTAGATGGGGTTTTTATAGACCAAATATAAGATGATATTTTTCCTAGTAAACTTGTTGCTAATAACCATTAGAAAAGGAGCTTAATTTTAAAACCTAACTATTGTCTTAATGATAACACATGCATGCATGGTCAAAACACTTTTACATGCATGGCCACATATTGTAGATATATACTATATATTTTAGGATTAATATTACCATGTAAATATATTTTACCTTTTGCATGTGATATTTTTTCTATTTACGTGGACATTTTTTTATTATTTGTAAATATTAATATTATTTTTTTAATAAAAAATATTAATACTACTTACCATTCAAAAAAATCATAATAAAAAAATTTTATCAAAAAATTATTTTTAGATAATATATTATTAATGCTTCTATTATTTAAAATATTATTTAATACTAATCAAGAAAATTAATATTAATTTTTAACAAATGTAATTCAATATAATTAGAATTTTCATGTATAAATTAATTAGATCAATATTAAAAACTATATACTTTTAAATGAAAATTTTCAAATAAAACAAGATAACAAATAGATTCTGATGATGAAGTTGAAGACTTCAAATAAAATTTTCAAATTGAAGACTTGGGATTTCAGCAGGAAGATTGCAATAAATTTTCTAAAAGTTTATGGATCAAGGGGATATGTCTCTTTAAATATGTGTTTTTAGATTACTTAATAGTCCAGATTGGGAGTCCTTCAAAAAAAAAAAAAAATAGCCAAGATTGTGAGGGACTAATTATTTACCTATAGTTGTTGCACCAAAAATCTCTTTGAGAGTTTTTGCGAATAAAAACTAAATGACAGCGTGGGGCGTGCCAGTTAATTTGCTGAAATTGACAAAGAGTTGCACAAATGTAAAGCTGGTCCGCGTAGCAGTAGATTAAAGATCAAAGAAAGTAAATTGCGGGAACTGGATCAAAGTCACACTAAAGCATTTAAATCATCGATCTCAGACAAGTTTCTCAACATTGAGTGTTTCAAAGGCTGTTCTTATTGAAAAGAGAGAGAAAATAACAAGTTGATTGTTATTTTTGAAATTGTAACGGATTACAAGTGTTTTAACGTCCGGAGATAAGATTGAAAGAGGAAAAAACTCGTAGAGAGTGTTTTAATGTCCGAAGACAAGATTGAAAAAGAGGAATATTGAAGAACGAGTATGAACTCCTGATGAACAAGATAAAATCGTGGAGATTTCGCAGAATGTCTGCAGAGAAAATTGAGAGAAAAGCGCGGAGCTTTGGATTTTTTTCACGGAGCAAGTTTGTAGCGTGTTAAAGCGTGGTTTGAAGCATTGGGTTTGATCCCCTTTATATAGGGGGCGGCATGGGCCTTCAGACTCAATGGGCCTGGCAGTTTTTGACTCAGATTCAACCACTTCAGGAGATGACTGCTTGAAGAAAGGAGACGACTTCGATCTTCAGGAAATTGTCATGAAAATGTCATGACCTCTGAACTAGCCTTGAGACGCCACACATCTTCTAGAATCCATGATGAGTCCTCTTCAGTATGTAATCTTCGAATTCCTCACCTCCTTGGCGCAATTCAGCATGTCCTGCTACCTCCTCCTGAGCTTGAAACAACTAATTAATTTGACTAGGAGATGGCTCTCGAATGTCAAGATTTGGACTCTTAACATCTAAACCATGAAATCCACCATACTTAATCATATTAAGCTCATGGTTTTATAACAATAACATCAATTTCGACAAAATGGCCAAAACCAGGGTGGAAAGGCCACATGTCCTTAATTGAATAACTTGCAAAAGTTATGATCAAAACATGAAATGGCTCAAATTTGACACTTAGCCATAAAATCATGTGATAAGAGTATTCCAACTCACTTGGTAGGAAATCTAGGCTCAGATCACCATAAAACGATAACATGTCCTTAATTAAAAATCGTTACAAAGTTTTTCCAACTGTGTCGGATTGAGTTGAGATTTCACGAGAATGGTCAGTATAGTTCAAAGATCATCATGGTATGCTCCATGTTGAAATTGCACCCTCCTTTCTTGGTCAATTTCACCAATTTCGACATTTTTGTCCTTAATTGAACAAATTAAACGTAAAGTTGTCATTCTGCATCCTGGGAGAGCACAACTAGCTAGGCGACTCCTCCACTATGTTAGGGCGAAAATATACAGGAGATGTGAGCTTTGAAATCCCACACCTCTCTTACGTAGATAGATAATTTAATCGCGGACAAATATTAACTTGCTGACTCATTAAATACAAAAGATAATGAGACAGCTCCTGAAAACAGGGAGGCGGCTTCTGGGAGACAGGAGGCAGCTTGTGTATGTTGATTTAGGCTCATGAGACGTCTCCTTACTTAATTACAAGGCGTGTCATCAAACTCCTTATTTCTTAATTTCTGCTACACTTGCTGACAACTTTATTAAAATGAGTCATCTTCTAATAATTTTTCTGCCACATCCTTAATTATGGGCGGAACATATTAATTAATAATAATTATTCTAAAAATAATAATTATTTATTTAGTAATTTTTGGTATTGATTATAAAAATTCAAGAATTTCCTAATTCAATTAGAATTACGGTGATGAAGAAACCAAGTTTCATCAGAATTTGTGATCAAATCCTGACCACAGATCTTGATAATACTTACGCAAAGACCAATTTACCCTTAATTGTAAATTGAGGTATAAACAATAGTTAAATTAGAAATAAAGATTTTAAATAAAATTAAAATTTGTTATCGCCTATCAGTAGACATGGTAAGTCGTAATTAACAACTATGTAACTGTAATTATTTTTTTCAAATCCTACCTAATATAAAATAAAATATAAATTAAAGTAATTTCTAAACAATCCTATAGAAAAAAAAATTTGAATTGTTATGGAAATTATTATTTTGAATTTTTTTTTTGGGGGGGGGGGGGGACTAAACTATAAATAATCCTATTTATGTACAAATATATATACTATTCTATTGAGATTTATACCATATATTCTAAAAAAACCATTCAATATTAGATCTCTGAGGCATATATATATATATATATATATATATATATATATATATATATATATATATAGACTCACACACACACTTAAACAACATTAGATTATTGATTAATATTTGATGCATTGATTTTTAATCCTTAATTCATAAACGTAAATTAATTCGTCCATTGTGTGCGAAAAAAAGATAATAATTCGTCCATTCTTTTGAATTTAGGGTTCAATAACATACTATTTTTTCTTAGAATTTAGGATTTTTCAAGTTCTTAAAAATAATATTAGGGTTCATCAAGATTTTCTTTTGTAATTACATTCAACTTATAGTAAAAAGCTTATGGAGAAAATCATCAAAAAGAAATTAAATGAAAGCGGGTTGTTGGCTAAATCGTATTTTGGCTTTTCTCTCAATCCTAACTAAAAAAGAAGTTGAAGAAAATTCCAGTTTATTAGAACTTGATTGTGTGATGATAAAATTTAGTAATGTGAAAAATCCTAATTTCTTTTTTAATAAGCTTTTCTCAATTGTCTAAATCCTATTTTAACTTTTAAATCATCTAAGTTAAATACCATTGTTTAGCTTTTCTGCCATTGGTAAACACCAAAACCTCAATTCAATTAATAGAAAGAATTAGGAGATAAAGAGGTACTTTCCCAACAAAAAGACCCAAAACGAATTTTATTGTTACGAAAGACATTGTTGAAATAGTACAGTCTGTACAGAACTTACAAAATTGTTGAAATAATGTCTCTAATTACATGTTTTTTTTTGCCAAAACTAATTACATGTTTACTCGTGGTCAATTGACACCAAACTTTGACCAATTATTTATAAAAAGATTATGTAAAATTTAATTTTAAAAAAATGTGTTGAAAAGTTTGTAATTAAAAGTTTATAAGTGTTAGTTTTAAAAATTATTTTGTTTTATATATTATTTATAAACAATGGTCAAAGTTTGATGTTGTCTGACCAAAAAAAGGACATTTAATTAGGGACATAGGGAGTAGAACTTACAAAAACAAAGTAAGAGACATGAGATTTGAGGGTGATGTGAGGGATGAGTGTGGTGGGAGAGTTTGGGAGACATAAGTTACTTTCATGAAATCAAAAGTTTATCATAATATTTATATTGAAAGTTGACAATGTACAAGATTTATATCCTACCAGAGCATTAAATCCTTACACTGTCAGTGTAAAATTTAGATTCCTCAAGCAGGTTAAGAAGTTGATATATGCCCCATCTCTTAATTATTTTTGTATTTAATTTGTAGTTAATATAAAAAATTATTCCCTAAAGAACATATATCAACCCTTAAACCTCCATAGTGTATTGTATAATTTTCCCAATATATATATTCCATTCAATCCATGAATAATTAATACAATATACAGTCGGACAAAAAAGTTACTAATTTAAATTTTTACATGGAATTTATCAAAACTAACCCTATTATATATATTCTTCAATTTCTCCTCTCAATGTCCTTAAATCATCACGTTTCTAAACCAATTTTGTCTAGAAAGGACATATACTGTTTATACCTCAATTTACAATTGAGGGTAAATTGGTCTTTGCATATGTTAGATCAAGATGAGTAGTTAGGATTTGATCAGAAATCCTGATAGGACTTAGTCTCTATACCACCCTGATTAAGGAAAAATCTTGCAATTAATGAATAAAAGTCAAAATTAATAATTAAATTAATTAATAATAATTATTTTTAAAATAATTATCATTAATTACTCCCTATGTGCCGCCCCTACCTATAGGGATGTGGTGCAACAAGTCTCAAGGGTGCAACTTCCTTTTTACAGCAACCTAATACCTCAGGCAGAGAGTAAGGAAGGGAGTTGTATGCTACCTGACCATGCAGGTGGGAGATATATCATGGGATAAAATAATTTAAGTCCTTCCCATACCCAAGGAAGGCCGCCCTATGCCTATCATAGTCATAGGATGGAGTCTCCTCATCCCTTGCACTGAGGCGGCAGAGAGTAAGAGAGTAACATCAAGAGAAGCACTTACTGAACTAAGGGAGGTGTGAGGTATTATCACTCACCACCCTTATACATGACCACCCTAGTATAGTGCTCAAGCCGTCCCTGCTAGTAGTACTCCCCTGAGAGGCAAACTTGCATTTTGTTCATTTAAGGACAAAAGAGGCAAGGTTGAAGCAATACTACTAGGTAGGGGGTGCGGCTATATAGAGGGGTTTTACCATGATGTTCCTTGATATACATAGGTCATCTAGGTGAAATTTCATCTCAAACAGACTTAGTATGAAGAACTTATGCTAGTTTTTCAGTTAAGGACAGTTTGAGGAGTCAAACCAACTTCTCTACCCTAGAGAGTTCAGTTTTACTTAGATTTTTTCCCATAGCTTTACGGTGATAATCTAAGTATACTGGTGGAAAATAAGCTTCGTTGGACTTAGAATGAAAAACTTATGCTAGTTTTTCTTTTAAGGACAACTTAGGGAGAGAAACCTAGTTCACCATCAAGGGGAGCTCGGTTTTAGTTAGAATTTTTTCCATAGTCTTATGAGAATATTCTAAGCTCCTTGGAAAAATTTCAGCTCATTCAGACTTAGAATGAAAAACTTATGCTAGTTTTTCATTTAAGGACAGTTTGAGGTGAGAAGCCCGGTTTACTATGAAAGAAGGCTCAGAACAAGCCAATATTTTAACCATAGTCTATGGCTGATATACGAAACCTACTGGTGAAGTTTGATCTTGATCCAAGTTCGTTTGAAACTTTTACACTCTTTTCAGTTAAGGACAAAGTGGCTTTATCACCATGGTATATCCATATCTCTCAGTAAAAGGGTATTTTCGTCCTTGGAAGGCCTAAATATGGCTAAGTATAGAGAATTTCGTGGCCTAGGTGATATATCTCATACTCCATGGTCACCTCTTAGTCAATTTAGTAGTTTCAGCTCAATGGAGGCAACAGGGACTACACCTGCTACAACAGATGCAGCCTATCACCTCATACTACCTAGTACCTCATACTACCTAGGTACTATGAGGAGGGAGTCGCCTATATGCTATGAGGGACGCCTCACACCCTTCTCCTCACCTTCTTATCACCTGCTGCAGCATCTAGAAGGAGAAGGAAGCTCCACTGCAACTTCCTGGAAGTTTCCTCCGACCAATCAGAAGAGTTCGCCTTCCTCAGCAAGTAGAAGCCCGCCAGTTTCAAGTTCCAGGCCACCCCCTATATAAAGGAACCATTCCAAGCTTCAGAAATCAGATCTCACATCTCACAAACTTCCTCCGGGAAAAAACTAAGCTCCGCGCTTATCTTATCTCTGGCTCCGCACCTTTTTCTCTTGTTCTTCACGAGTTCTTACTCGTTCTTCAACAATCTCTTGTTCAATCTCGTCTACTGACGTTAAACACCAAATCTCTTGTTTACTTTAGAAAAGATGGCAATTGAATTGTCCTTTTCACCCCTGTTCTTATTACCGTTTTTGGAAGTCAATTTAGTGGATCGATGATTTAAATGCTTCGGTGTGACTTTGATCCAGTCCCCACAATCGTTCTGATCTCTTTTACTTTTTCAACCTAGTTTCTTTGTCAATTCAGCAAATTGACTGGCACACCCTCATGCTGTCATTAAGTAGTTTTTGCATAAACTCTTCCAAGAGATTTTTGGCGCAACATATACTCTAAGAAATATTTTCGAATTTATATTGTTATTTATGATTACAACCACTAAATTTTCAAGATTAATATTTAATAATAATAATTTATGAATAAATCAATCGAAATTATATATATGTGCCTCATAAATTAACCACATCTTCTCATAATTCCTCATACAAATCCAAAACCATCCAATTAAACCCAAAACCAAGGCACTTGTCACAAAATGTGGGAATCAAATGTCTAGAAATTAAGGGCTTATTGGAAAACATAGACCCTTGAACTATACAAAAATGTCAAATATGTTCCTAAACTTTAATTTTGGCCAATCGAGCCCCTAAAACCCTAATTTTAGCCAGGTTATAAGCCCTTCTGCCATTATAAAAAGTCACGCTAGCATGAAATGTGGCCTGAAAAACCACATCAGTTTAGGGTAATTAATTTTTTGGAAAAGAAAAAAATGATTGGTGACATGAAAATCGATTTTTTTGAAAATGATTTCAGGGGCCGTTTGGTTTGTAGGCAGTAGATATGACCATGGTTATTTATGTGGCTGGGTATGTGGATGGTTAAGTGAAATGATTGGGTATCCGATGGGTATATCTGATATATACCTGCTTTTGGTTCGCTAAAAAAATACTCGGGTATTTCACTTAAATTAGATATATCCATGTACAAAATACCCATGTTTGTTTAGAGTTAAACAAGGTTATGTCATGGGTATTGTTGGCAAATTACTTCAATTACCCCCCATTAAGAGTGAACATAATAAGCATACTTAGAATAAATTAAAATTATTCCAAAGTGTTCTTACAAGTCATTACACATGATTTTCCATATTAAGCATATATAATTGACAATATTATGAGATTAATCAAATTAATTTATCAATAATTATGCCTATAATTAGAGCAAGCATTACATGAAATCAACGAAATGTAAATTTTGGGTGATTATAGTGCTTTTGCACTATCTCCTCCCCCCCATTGTCATTAATTTCCCAATACGCCAAAAATAATTGTTCAGCTTCCTCTCCAGTCGCAAATGACTTGTGAACTGCGCCACGTAAACCATGCACTTGCGAATGTGCTTCTAGCCATGTGTCATACATACTGGGCCTATGACCAACATAAACCACATATGTTTTGGCCATTGCTTGAACAATTTCTACCACAAATAATAAAGCACCATACATAAGAAACCCAAATTAACTTCATACCATTATCAAGTGCATAATAATGTCATGGGAGCAAACATATTAAGAATACACAAATATTGTCATAAAAGTATAAGAAAACCCACAGTCTTCAATAAATCAAAACTTATTTATAAAACACATAATGTTCATCTTCAACCTAAGACTCATGACCTACACTTAGTCCAATTCATCAAATCCAGTATCTTCACCACCATCATTTCCTCCGCCCGCAGCAGCTCCATCATCAACACCCCTACGGGCACCCCACAGTTGCTGCATCATAGGATAGTTCGGTAATGGCTGATTCCTCAATTAGAATCACAATAATATAACATTTTCCAAATTCCATACTAGAAACAGGAGGTAAAGAACCCAATTTATGCAAATATGCCAGTTTCCATGTAGCAGTTAAAAAAAATCACCAATTGCAGCCTTTACAGTGATTGATATTCAGTATAAAAAAATCTATACAAAAAATCCAATAACACAAAATAATCAAAACCAAAAGGCTATACACCAATCGGAGGCAAATCAGTGGTGTTTATGGCCAAAATGCCTTATCAACAAAACCCAAACTCTTCTAAGTGCGAAAATGCATCAATTCCAACACCTATGCAATAATTTTTTGAATCAAGAACAAAACAACCCTCAAAAGAACAAATCCAATACAACAAAATACATGGTCAAAGCGGATGACACTTACCTCAAAGTGTAGATCAAAGAGTGGCCGAGGAAACCCAGGTGACTGGTGAGTGATTTCGACGGCAACGGTGACGAGGCAACGGCGTGATGGCTGAGGGCGATGTGGAGAGAGAGTTCGGGGTTGAGGAGAGGAGGAGAGAAAAAAAATGAAAAGGGGAAAATTTTTTGCTTAAATATGGGAGGGTATAATTCCTAATTACTAAGATATAATAAAGACAAAATGGTAAAAAAATGCAATGGCCCTTTAAGTGATATATACGTCCGTTTTTTTTCCTGTTTAAATGGGGGGGGGGGGGGGTTTCAAGATTACCGCGCATGTTGTTCACCGCGGTAATCATGGCGCATCACGTCATCAGAGGGTAATATCCATTCCTATTTAAATAGTAAGCAAACACGGTCATCTGTTGGTCATCTCACAGCATAGTCAGGTATATCCCAGGAAGACCGCGAACTAAACGACCCCTCAAAGTGTTTTTTTTCCTATTCCAGAAAATTTACCTAAGTTGATATGGCATGTCGACGTGGCTTTTTCTCACGTATAAGAGCTTATCTGGCCAAAATTGGGTTTTCAGGGGCTTAAATGATCAAAATTGAAGTTTAAGGACTTATTTGATATTGTCGTATAATTTAAAAGCCTATTTTTCTTTTTAATAAGCTTGAAATTAAGCAATTGGAATAACTTTCAAGAAGCAAAGTACACAATAACTTATCCATCATTCCATCAATGTCACGCCATAAAACCCACCTAGAAACAAATCACCCAAAAAAATATTTTGATTATTTGTCAATCATAAGTATTTTGGTTCAAGTGAATCTGCAGTTATTCCCCTTAATTAATGTCTCAAGTTCGAGTCTTGTGGGATGAAGAAAATCATTATTAGGAGAGATTTACCCCATAATGAGTCAATTCACTCAAACAAGGTTAACTTATAAATATATCAAATATATATTATTTACAATCGAGAAATCAATGATATAGCACAGAATCTCAAAATGCTCTCGTTTTCTCTAAACAACCAAGATATTCATATACCTAACTAATTTGTTATTTGTGCTTGGAATTCTTGTTAATCCGGCCCAAATTGTGACCTGACCCGAAATTTGTGGAGCTACGAATTTTGTGGATTTTTCCTGGAGGTCTGTGATGGAAGCGGAGGGATCGGGCCGGTTAGTTGTCCTAGTCAAGATAGGAACTAAATACCCTATGTTTATATAAAGGGTCGATATCTTGTATACTTGAGTTGTACCGTCTCTCCCAAAATTAGTAAGAATTTCTCTCTATCCGTGGACGTAGATCAAATTGATCGAACCACGTAAAATCTTCTTGTTCTTGTTTATTGTTTTAAACTTGATTAAATCGCAACATAATTTATTTATTTATAAAATTAATAGACGTATATTCACCAAAAATTACTGACATATAGTTGACAAAAATGGAATAAAAGTGGAGACTCTAAAAATAAAATGTCTTGTAATTGAATGGAATCGATTACTTTCATTTGCGTAAAAAATGTACTTGAGAAGTCCTTGTACTATAGTTATTTGTTCAATTTAATCCATATACTCTAATTCTGGTAAATTTAGTTTATGCACCATTAGAATCAAACAATTAAGTCTTTGCTTGTTATAGCCTTATAGGGCCAATTTTCTTCATTAGGATTGCTGATGTGGCTAATATATATATATATATATATATATATATATGTACTAAAATTTTTCTTTTTCAATTTTCCTAACATGATATGATTTGTCAATCCTCGATCTATATGATCTTCATATAAGCATTATTGATTGCTTACATGTCATTGCAATACAACACTAAGCATGTTATTTCATGTCTTAATTGTCTGTCGTAATGTTATACATCACATTAGCAATCCTAATGGTTAGAAATTGACCATGTAGTATGAAAGGGCTAATGGCCTCGTTTAAAAATGTTCAAGGAATAAATAAATTGATTAAAATTAGAATACATGGACTAAATTGAACAAATCGTTATAGTACATGGACCGCACATGTACTTAATTAATATAATTTTTTTTGGCCAGATAATTAATACAAATTAAATTATATAAATTGATTAAAATTAGAAGGTATAGACTTCAGCGCTCCCGTTGTGATGCTCCCATTGAATTCTGATCATTGGATGCAACATCTAATTTTCTGACCGTCGGATACTATAAACTTTAACCTGCTAAACTGGTTTTAAAAATCTTTTGGAATGAATTCGTATGTGGTTGTCCTCATGATAGATTTTTATACCCTTTTTATTCCAACTGTAGATGTTAATTACACTTTTTTTTTTGGAAAATTTCAAAAAGAGACGGTCTATTATAAATATTAATTACTTGGTACTATAGAAATAAATAATTACTAGGTAGGAAATACAAAAATTTTAAATTAATAAAAAGGATATCGTAATATTTATCCTTTGCTGGCAGACTTATGCTTATTCAATCTGTCTTGTTCAGTCTCCAGAACTTCTGGTGCCAGAGTTTTGTTTTGCCTAGCGCTGTTATTAAAAAGCTGAATCAGCTATGTTCTTCTTTCTCCTAGAAGGGTAATGATAGTAATGCAAGAGGAGCTAGAGTCAGCTGGGACTGAATCAGTCATCCTAAAGCTGAAGGAGGTCTTAGTATTAAGAATATGGTAATATGGAATCAAGCTTGTATGATCAAGCACCTTTGGAGCATCTTTGCACAATCTGGGTCTCTTTGGGTGGCTTGGCTTTATGCTTATGTTATCAAGCAAAGCAATATTATGGAGATGCCTATTCTTCAGCGTTATAGCTGGAATTTTAAAAAGATTCTTAAGCTCCGAGGGAAAGTTGCTCACATTATTCACAATGGTACCTGGAATCATGGTGGATATATATACAAGACTTCTTTGATGTATGAACAATTGAGGCATCAACAACCTCGAGTTACTTGGCAAAAATTAGTTTGGTTCCTTTATAGCCGCCCTAGGCATTCTTTGATCACTTGGATGGCCATCTTAGATCGTTTGCCTACTAAAGAGAGACTGGCTAGCTGGAATTTACAAGTGTCTTCCTTATACTGTGTTCTTTGTGGACAGAATACCGACTGCAGAGATCACATATTTTTTACATGTGACTACTCACAGAAGCTCTGGAGGAAAGTTCTCCAAGTATGCGGATTGAACAGAACAGTTGGCGACTGGCAGTATGAACTGCAGTGGGCTATCACCAAGATTAAGGGTAAATCACTCCTCTCCCTAATCTTAAAATTGGCCTGGAATGCTTTCTGTTATGTCATTTGGAGAGAGAGAAACTCTCGGATATTTCAGCAGAAGATGAACACAGTAGAACAGTCTTTTATCTTTATTGCTGAACCTATTAGGGTACGGTTGTTCGGCCTTCAACATGTTGCTAGGGATTCTGTAAACATTTTCCTTTGTAATAGCTGGTCTTTGCAGCTAGATTGGTGAAAATTTTTTTTGCTGTTTCATGTAATTGTTCTTTGTACTAGTATAATAGCAATTCTTATTCCTGCTACCGGATGAATACAACATATTTATAAAAAAAAAAGGATATCGTACTTACTGTTTTGACCTTACCAAAAGCAACAATTAATCCCTTAATTTTTTATGCTAGGTTTAATTCCCCCAAATATATATAACCCTAATCACGCCATTATACTCCATCGAATTTTAATCATACTCCATAATCTCCTTTCCACCAATATTCCATCGAATTTTAATCATTTGACTGTGTAATTGAAGATGGATCAGTAACAAATATAGAAACAAGAAATAAGAACAAAAGGAAAGGTATTACATTACAAGGAACAAGACCATATTGGCAAAGTCAATGAAGAAGACCATAACGATGAAAAAGAAGGTTTTGGAATATGATGAGGCTGCTTGTCTTCGGAAGGTCTCATCATATAAATATATAGCAACTTAATCATTTAACTGTGTACAAACTACAAAGAAAAAGGGAAACACCATTACGATTGGAGTTTTATTTTTATGGAGATTATGATATGATTTAGGGTTTTATATTTGGGGGATTAAACCTAGCATAAAAAATTAAGAGATTACTTGTTGCTTTTGGTAGGATCAAAATAGTAAAAAACGATTTCCTTTTCATTAATTTAATAAATTTGTATTTCCTACCTAGTAATTTTTTATTTCTATCGTATCAAGTAATTAATATTTATACTAGACCGTCCCTTTCTGAAATTTTCCCTTCTTTTTTTCTTGACTTATTATTTTTTTCCGCTAACTTTTTTACGTTGTATATTTACGGTTGATAAAAATATAAAACGTAAAAAGTTAGAGAAAAAATAATAAAAAAAAAATGTAATTGATATCTATGGTTGGGATAAAAAAGGTGTAAAAATCTATCACGAGGACAACCACATACGAACTCATTCCAAAAGGTTTTTAAAACCAGTTTAGCAGGTTAACGCTTATAGTATCCGACGGTAAGGAAATTAGATATTACATCCAATGGTCAGAATTCAATGGGAGCATCACATCCAAAACTAGAAGCATCATAACGGGAGCATTGAAGTCTACACCAAATTAGAATACATGGACTATATTGAACAAATCTTTAACATGGACTGCACATGTACTTAATTAATACAAAATAGATTATATATAGATTTACGTAAATGCTTAAAATATCCAAGACAATCTGATTTGTGCTAAGAAGAACTTGTAAGTTGTAATTAATTAAGCATAACATTCACTTACAAATCTCAAATCAAACGTTGAAAACTTTCTGATCTAGACAAAAAATAAAAGTAAAGGGAAAATTACACAATAAAGGACAAATGGGAAATTATGCATAAAAATTACACAATAAAGGACAAATGGGAAATTATGCATAAAAATCTCAATTACACAATAAAGGACAAATGGGAAATTATGCATAAAAATCTCAATTAAAAAGACTAATACCTAACTAAATGATTCAAAGAAATATTCTTAGCCACTCATTAATCTGATTTATTGATTACACAAAACTGGCTTTCTTCTAGATGTAAATGTAATCACATATGTTTTGACATATCATGCAAAAGTTGTTTGGATTTTTATCAATTTTAGACATTCAAGTACAAACTCTTCATGTTGTAACCCCACTAAGTTTTCTTGTAACAAAAAACCAAAAATCCCACCACTAAGCTTTTCTTAACGCGTTTAATTACTGTTCCATCTTCTTCTTAGTCTTCTTTTCAAAAAAAAAAAGTCTTTCATTTTATTTTTTCACATTTTATGCTTTGCTCTAGTATACGAAAAAAGAAATGCTCAAAACTAGAACTCTTTGTTTTGTCATGAGGAAAAAAAAAGCATTTAAATCTCTCTCGGATAAATTTTTTTGGTGAAAAAATCATTTTAAAATTTTTTTTGGTGAAAAAATCATTTTAAATTCCGAGAAAAGGTAATTCATCCGAGAGAGATTTTAAATTCGAGATTGTCAAGCCCCTCTCCTTAGCTCGTTATATATTATAATTCATTCTTATTTAAACAATATGATCCATTTTCTTGCATCAATACACTCCCATTTGTTTAACTCACAAAAGTCAATTATGAGTTGAATCTATTAAGTTGATAATTACACAAATTACTATTTCATTACTAAACTTATAGTGCAAAATCCTCCCTAGATATATACATCTAGAAGGCAAACTCGAAAGAGTTGGCATCCTAAAATGCTATTCAATATTAAACAATCAAATTAGAGAACCCAAATCTGAAATGACTAATCCTTTCTTGTCAATTTATCCTCTTGAAATAACATGTAATCGCTTGACCTTTAATGATATTTGCATAGAATAAATGTAGATGCATGTGCACTAGGGCTTGATACTTGGAATGATGCTTAAAATATGTGGCTATCCTAATTTTGTGGTTGATATAAATTATCACAAAAAAAGGGTCAATTATTTCCAAATTAAGTAAGAAAAATCATGATTAGCTAAAGCCTAAAACCTTGGTTAATATGGGAGTTGGGAGAGTGCCATCCACGCAAGTTTTAAGGGAAGTAGTGTGAACTTTGGCACTATATTCCTACAAACAAATCGTACAACCTTAATCTTGAATTCTTGATTTTGAGCTACCATTTTGTAGTCATTAGACTCCAAGAAACAGAAGTACAAAAGAGGAAAGCCCGGTCCTTCATTGAAAACAAAAGTTTGCCTTTGCTTTTCTAATTAAGGAAGCTTCAAAATCAGAAGAAAACAACAAAAAAGAAGAAAAAGAAATTTGAAAAAGTCCCATTCAATTTGATGTGAGGAATTTTGCGGCTATCAACTTCTTTAGGTGCTTCATTAATTATACATAATAACATGTTCATGTGAAAACAACTAATGACTTGGCTTTATAGCCAATTAAATTTGCTTAATTTTTATTAAATTTTTTTTTCTAGTTATCAAAAAGAGTAATCCATAGCCACATAAGATTTGTGGCTACTATTGTGTATGGATTAGGCTGTCTTCAACTATGGGCAAAAGTTAATATGGGACAAGACAACAACATACATAAATTTTTATTGGATTAATGATGTTTAATTTGTTTGCAAATTTCAATATATATATATGAGCCAAAGATTAGTGTCTACAAATATGGATACGTGTCAAAGACAAAGATATTATATCACATGGGAGAGAGTGAGTCATACCAAATCCATAATTTTAAACCACAAAATTAGTGAAACACTTAATTGATGTGACTTTAAATATCTTTCATCAGTTCATGCAATTCTTTCAAACATTAACCTAAAACGTTTTTAAGAAATTAGATTATCCGTAGATGTGAAATTCGAGTTTCAATTCAATTCTTATATTCTTTTTTAGTCAAGGGTAGACCACTTTAACTTGCAAATGGTTCCTTTTAGTAGGGAATGTAAAACATTAAACTTTTCCGACATAATGCATTTTTTTTTTATCAAATTTGTGTCGATTCTTATCTTTCACTCTCCCATAATGTTTAACACTTCTAATCTAAGAAAAAAGGAACCATTACCATTGAACTTGAGATTTGAGTTTCAATTCCTATATTTCATTTCTCCCAAAATATAACTCTTCAATCTAACAAAAAGAAAAGGAAAAAAAGAAAAGGAAAAAAAAAAAGGCTCATGACATACGACATGAGAGATTCAACCCCACATAAGCAAGCTAAGTGGTATTATAAGCCACATGAAATGTCAATGCTACTTTATGTCTGATTTGAAAACTAAGTTTCTGTTTGTAAAAGGTGACAGAAGGGATTCATGGGATGATTAAATAAAAAGGGTTAGCGACAAGTTTGGTACTCGTGCTAACTATATCTAAACTGTCACATTAGTACTTGAAATAAAAAAAATCGTAAAAGCACCTCAATTTATGTTCCGAGCCAAATCGATCAAATGCACTAGCAATAATAATAATAATACCATTAACTATGATGCTATGATTAACCGATAATGACACCATGCCACGTGGCAGAAGATTTGCATAGCAAGCAAGATTTCGCCACCTCCACATGGCACGATATCACTAGCTGAAGATGTTGTATCATCACTCTCAACAGAGTTAACACACTATGGGGCAATCTGCAAGTTTAGGGACCTGTTTTTACAAATATTCTTATTCTTTAGGTACCAATTTGACAATTTGGGCATTGTACAAAGACTTTCCTTTTTATGTCAAAAGATTGCCTCAAAGTGCTGGAAATGGAAAGTTGATGCACTTTAATCACCATTCTTATAAGCCATAGCATATATGATCACCTCAAATACCTTTCACTTTTTGTTTCAAGCATGATCACCTGGATTTGAAGGCCAACGACTCTAGGACCGCATGAGTTCTAAGCAAAATATTAAGAGGCATCACGTATCGACAATGAAATAAAGCTGACAGTAACAAGCGACAAGTCCGATTTCCCAAAATCCTGAGTAATAAGAAGTTGTTTACAACTACACAAGTATTTGCTAATATTCATAGGTTATAACAAAGGGCATATTATATATCTACCAAACATTCTGTCATTACAAAAGTTCCTGAAAGAAAGGAGAAGCTAGACACTCCAGCGTTACCACGATTCCAAAAAGTCTAACTAACAACCCAAACGCAGGTCCCCTCTCTCATGCCTGCAGAAAAGAGCAAAACAAAGTGGATAAGGAAGCTGTAATAACTTCTGTTTCGAAGAAGTTGACTCGTCGTCAATTCCAATGTTAATCAATGAAAAGTGCTTATTTTCTACTTAGATTTGGAGGTTTATGCACTTGCCTTGCTAGCGATGTTGTTGGAGAGCCAATCAAGCCCCTCATAAAGGCCCTCCCCAGAAGTTGCACAAGTACTCTGGATATACCTGTAATGGACACCAAATGAAATCATATTATTATTGCAACAAAGAGTGAGTAAAATATTGTGGGGGGAACATAGAAATTTTACCAGTGGCGCTGGCGGAGAGAATGAAGACCAAGCTTGTCAGTTATTTCAGCGGCATTCATTGCATTGGGAAGATCTTGTTTGTTGGCAAATACAAGCAAAACAGCATCTCTCAATTCATCCTGGAAAATGAAGTGATCTCATTAGCTTATGAAGTGATTGTCCAAGACCAATGTCTGCTGCATGACCAAGATCAAGAAGAAATATATTGTAAGGGATGCTCCCTTTCGACAAAGGTAAAATACCTCATTCAACATCCTGTGCAGCTCATCCCTTGCCTCAACAACACGGTCCCTGTCATTGCTATCAACCACGAAAATGAGACCTTGAGTGTTCTGGAAATAGTGCCTCCACAAAGGACGAATCTGTATTTAAAAGAAAGTAGCTTGATCATTCTACAGATCTTTAAGTCGAGATAGTAGATATACATAGAATTTCAATGACGAATATGGCTTTGTGCTGGCTATGCCCCCTAAATAAACAACACAAATTCTACAAGAGGATTATTATTATTATTATTATTTTTTTTTTTTATGAATGGCTGCGATCATCCGGAAATCATGAATTATTACAAAGGACGAATCTGTATTTAAAAGAAAGTAGCTTGATCATTCTACAGATTTAAGTCGAGATAGTAGATATACATAGAATTTCAATGATGAATATGGCTTTGTGCTGGCTATGCCCCCTAAATAAACAACACAAATTCTACAAGAGGATTTTTTTTATGAATAACTGCGATCATCTGGAAATCATGAATTATTAGATGGCAGAGTGCTATATACATATATATTCTACATTCTAGAAAATAAGGCTTTATGATTTGTCAGCCAAACATCACAGTATTATCATATCTTGCTGGAAATACATAATGAATCTGGATAAATTACGCAAAAGTTTAGCCTTTGCAGATCGTAGAAAAACATTCCAATTAGTTTTTGAGATGCATACCTTGTCCTGACCACCAACATCCCAAACAGTGAAGCTGATGTTCTTGTATTCCACTGTCTCAACATTGAATCCTGCACAAAGTACAAACAAATCAATAGAATGTTTAAATTAAAATTACTCTGTAAAACCATCAAAACTAACAAGAAAGACAATTCATATAATAAACATTGTATAAATATAAGACTATCAATAAACCTCATGGATGCTAGTAAGTAAAGAGATGCAGTTCTTTGCTGTAAATTTATCAACAGCCATATTGAATAGATAAAACACCATGCAAACAACCCAAAACCAGAACTTTAATAACTCATTTTCTTCACGACGCATACCATGAAGTTAATATCTATTATTATCTTCGTCCATATCAAACAAGCAGGAAACTCTGACTTCTCTTTTAAATCAATAAATCAAACAAAATCGAATTCCTCCAGAACTATTCTCCGGTATTTTGCCATTGACATGAAAGCCGCCCCCCTAATTCTAATAAGTATAATTATTATTGGGAATTTTCAATTGAAAAAAAAAATACATTTCTAGCTAATTAGAATAAAGGTAAAGATGACACTACATAGTTCACAAACGAACAATAACATAACAAGCAAGGTCATAGTCCTTCATCAGTTTTCTATAATATGGTAAAATTCACATACAGCAAGCAGGTAAAACCGACTTCAATACCAAGATACGAATCACAATCAAATATGATTTCTTTCAAACAATTCTGATGCTCCACAATTACGACAGGGGAAAATCATCAGCAAACAATCAAAATTGATAACAATCAGAATTTTCATGATATGCTGCCATTTCAAACATCAAAACAACCAAAAGAATAATTTTGTTTTCCAGGGAAATGAGAGTTTGCCACAACTCACCAATGGTTGGGATTGTGGTGACGATTTCGCCGAGCTTAAGCTTGTACAAGATAGTGGTTTTACCAGCAGCATCAAGACCCACCATCAAAATACGCATCTCCTTCTTGGCAAAGAGCCGGCTAAAGAGCTTGGTAAATGTCAACCCCATCGCTCTTCTTCTCTTTCTAGCTCCCGATACTGATTCATACAAAGAAGCCAGCAAATCAATCATCAAAAAACCCAAATTAACAAAACCCAATGGAATTTGAAGCAAAAAACATCAACTTGATAGTGATAAATAACCAAATCTCTAAACCCATAATCTAAACAGAAAAACTCATCAAATAGATGCCTAAAATATAAAAAAAAATGAGAGAAAAAGACCTAAATCTATGAAATGAATCCTAAAGATACAGAAAATTAAACCATGAACCAAGAAAAAGAGCACGAAAATGATCAAAACTTGGAACTAAACATTGAATGCAAAAAAAGTAAGAATTGAAGGGATCTAATTTACCTGTTTGATAAAAGAAGAATAAAGTCGTAGAAAAGGGAATTCGATGGAGAGCTTGGAAGGAGGATCTGATTCTGATCTATTTTCTTCTAAAAACTTCCTCCGTTTATTGCTCTGCTCTTTTTATTTAATTTAAAATTTAATTTTAGTGGCATCTAAAAAAACAATGTGCTCGATTTGAAAATAAAGCTTGATCTTTATTTATTTATTTCATTTTTGTTATTGACCAATATTTTATTTATTTATTTATTCTTTACCCAAAGAAAAAATCTTACTAGTAGTAACTAGTAAGACGGCACCTGGTATTTGTATGTTTCCCAAGGCCGCGTGACATGGTAAATTGGTATATATATAATCATAATAATAATCAAATTTATTTACTTTCTGGCAAAAAAAATCAAATTTATTTACTATACTAAATTTATTCATAAATTTAATTCTCCGAAAGAAAAAAACTCAAAAAAAAAAAATCTCCCAAAGAAAAAAAGGTAGTACATTTTAAAGATAAGACTACATTTCCTTTTGGGAAATAAGAGATCTCATATTAAGTTTATTGACCAATCTATTGATAAGTATTTTTTTTTTGGGTACATCAATCCATTGATAAGTGATAATTAGGTGAATATTAACAATTAATCAATCTTAACCATAGAAATAACATTTGGCAATTTTGTTCTCAAAAAAAAAAACATTTGGCAATTTTGATTCCTAGGTACTTTTTTTTTTTGGCTTAATGGGCAAAAAGGCCCCTGAACTTACACCGAACCGTCAAATAAGCCCCTGAACTATTATTTCAGCCAAATAAGCCCCTGAACTCTTAAAAAAAGTCAAATAAGCCCTGTTGCCAAGGCTAAATGCTCAAATAAGGACTAAATGTTTTAAGATTTTCTCAAATAGGGATCAAAATACACAATTTCAACAAATTAGAAAACATACTTAATATTTTTTTACAAATTGGATACAATATAAGTTAATACTAATGTGTGAGGGATATATAAATTGAAAATCACATGATAATTTTATATCATATTACGTTTAATGAATTTATTTTAATTAATAGGGTTTGATTTTTAATTAACATGATGATATCATTTTTTTATCAAATTTAACGTATATGTATGAGAAGCGTTGGTTTTCATTTAAGAATTCTTTAATTTGTAAAAATTTGCTAAGTATGTGTTCTAATTTGTTGGAATTGTGTATTTTGATCCTTATTTGAGAAAATCTTAAAACGTTTAGTCCTTATTTGAGCATTTAACCTTGGCAACAGGGCTTATTTGGCCTTTTTTAAGAGTTCAGGGGCTTATTTGGCCGAAATAATAGTTTATGGGCTTATTTGACGGTTCGGTGTAAATTCAGGGGCCTTTTTGCCCATTAAGCCTTTTTTTTTTGGTTAAAGATTCCTAGGTACTTAGATAAATGAAAGATTGCCAAATGCTATAATCAATTTTGCTTTTCCCTTTTTCTTTTTCCTTTTTCATACAAGCGCTCCATATATTTTATATTATATATTATATAATAATAACATTGAATCTTGATAAATACAAAACCGACTTATGATAAATTCCAAATAAGAAAGTTTTGCAAAAGAATTTTTTAGAACATCTTCCATTCACAATATTTGAATTTAAGATATTATACTTATGTATGTAACTATGTATGTATGAAACTTCTAGTAATTTAGACCATCAAAGCTCTTATTTCAATCCTTTATTTTTCTTCCATCCTAATTTTTTTTAGAATACTTCAATAAATAAAATTAAGAGTTTACAAGATTGGGAAATGAAATTCCCACAGTGTTAGCTAAGACCAAATCAAAAGCAAAGTCTGAAATAACATCATAAACAGAAAATACAATTTGTTGCAATCTGTCTTTGTTGTTGGTCAAAGCATCAACGATCATGTTTCTCTCCCTAAGTAGAAATGTTATAAGTTAATTTTAGATTCTTAGATATGATGATTTCTAGCTGTTATGTCCAACATTGATATTAATGTTGTGTGTGAAAACTTGAGACTCATAAAGTTTTATGCAGTTTTGCATAAGTAATCTGCAAAAATCATAGATTATGTTGCATAAAGGTTTGCATATTTTTCTTCCATCCTAATCATGTATATGCTACCCGTTCAAATTAATGATGAGCTAAAATTAATTGGTTTTTACATTTCTATCTTGTCTTAACTCTTAATTTCTCATCTTTTATCTCATTTGTTGATTATGATGGATGCTATTATTTCTAATTGCATGGAAATCTATTTATTAAGGTATGCAAGAACCTAATCTTCTATCTATTTTAATCTAGGTTTAATAATGCTTCTTTTGTATGAACGTTTGAACCCCTTAAATAAGGTTTCGGATTCAAGTCTTGTGAATAGAGAAAACTATTACTATTAGGATAGCTTTAACCCCATAATGGACCAACTCGGTTAGAAGAAGATTAATTTGTAAAATGTACCCAAAAAAAAACCAAAACTTTCCATAGTAAAAAAGGAAACATATTTATTTCAAGGAGAAAAATTATTTATAAAATAAATAATTCATTAAAAAATTGTAGCCAATAAAAATCTATGGCATTGTTGAATCTAGATGAATTTATTTATAAGCCAAAAATTGGAAAACCACTGGCCAAGCTGAAATTCCGAAAGAAAAAAAAAATATTGATGGTAACATACGCAAAATAAAAGAAGTTACAAGGACTGAAACACAAAAACTCCAAAAGCATTTTGAACACAAAATAAATTCTCTTTAACACTTACGACTTATGTATGCGTCCGACACTGATCTTTGTTCGAAAATCTTTCAATGGCTTGCGCGAGTTGGCTTAACCTCCACTCTCCTTCAATAGCGCGCGTCTTCATTCCAGTTCTCCAATACCCAACCGCTCTCTCCGCCGGCTTTCTTCACCGGCTTCACCGTTTCTCTTCACCCGCGCGGTTCACCTTCTCAGTAACCCAAACAAATTCTCAGCTAGCTCCGGTCCACGCTCAAGCCAAGCGAGGCTTCTTATCCAAAGACGACGAAATCGCTTCCTGTAAGCAAAAGAGTTTCACCAACAACTCCGTTTGAATAGACTAATTAAATTGGTTCTAAATTTACTCTTTTGTTTTTGTTTTTGAAGTGGAAGATCTTCGGTTCGAGTCGCCGCTGAAAGTAGTGGAATACCCGGACCCAATATTGAGGAAGAGAAATAAACGAATTGACACGTTTGATGAGAATTTAAAGAAGCTTGTCCATGAGATGTTCGACGTTATGTACAAGTAAGTTTCAGTTTTATTGTTTTGTATACAAGGACAAAGAATTTTTTGCTGATTCATTGTTTGCTAATTGCTAAATGCTGGTATAAAGTAAGTAGCAAAAAAAAAAAAAAAGGAAGAGAAAATGACAATTGGAGGTCTTAATTCGTTTTCATCACTAACTTGAAATTAGGTAACCAATTACTGTTTTCCCCCCTTGAAATGGGAAATACCAAGTATAATCATTAAAGGGCTTCAAAAGAATTACATGCAATTGAGAGGAAATTCAGAATTTGTTGTCTTCCTTTTGTAACAGAACTGATGGCATTGGTCTCTCAGCTCCCCAAGTAGGAATAAATGTTCAACTTATGGTGTTTAATCCGGCTGGCGAGCGTGGTGAAGGACAAGAAATTGTTCTTGTGAATCCGAGGGTTTATAGATATTCTAAGAAAACAGTGCTGTTTAATGAAGGTTGCTTATCTTTTCCAAGAATCTATGCTGATGTAGAGGTACTAGCTCCAGCTGGTTCTATCCTTCTACTCTTTTGTGTGGATTATAATTTTCTATATGATGTATCATCTCTTTTGCTTGCTGGCTTACCTTCTACTCCTGTTAATTTGGGCTTTCAGAGGCCAGAGTCTGTAAAAATTGATGCACGAGATATCAATGGTTCAAGATTTTCAGTTAATTTATCAGGGCTTCCGGCACGGGTTTTTCAACATGAATTTGACCATCTTCAGGTTCGTTCTTTCTTCTGTATTGTTGTAATGCTGTTGTTAATTTGTCAATTACTGGTGTAGCAACTTCCAATTTTAGGAGCTAGATTTGTGTAGGTTAAGGTAGCAAGTATGCAATGTTGACTGATGAACTTTGTGTCACAGAGCAAAGATATATGGTTATTTTAGTAGTATGAGTTCAGAAAAGGAATTAGGCATGAACGCAATAGTTGTTTTCTTTCCTCCCAATAGGTAATTGAATGCAACACAGGTGTCCCTTGTAATGTAGAATGATTGACTTAAATCCATATGCCAAAGCACATATAAATTTATCTGGGTAACACTATTTAGGTCGACACTAAACATGCTGATGATGCACTTTCTAAGGTTTATTTTCTTTCTAAAATAGTAAAATTATGCATTTTTTTATGGTGAAACAAATAGGAAAGGAGCTTCATGGACAGATTCTTTTGTCATAGGTAACGCTAATATGTTATTTAGAAATCAAGACTAATTCCTTTCGTGACTACGATTCTTGAATCTGCAGGGGGTTCTGTTTTTTGACAGAATGACAGATGAAGTTGTTGACACTATCCGAGTACAGCTAGAGGTGAATACAACCTTTTGAAATAATCTCAAAGTTTCCTCACAATATCAGGGAGCTTCACCTTCTTTCTTCAACTCATAGTTCTGTTAGATTGGAGACTTTATCATGAATAATAATCATTAAATTTCATTGCTTTTGTTTTATGAAACAGAGTGTATGATCTTGGTATCTAGGGGTGAGGTTTTCTTATTTGCTCAATACTGATCTAATTTGCAGGCGTTAGAAAAGAAATACGAGGATAAAACTGGACTCCCCAGCCCTGAAAAGGTAGAAACCCGGAAAAAGAAGAAAGCTGCAGCTGGTTTTGGAAAATCATTGAATGTTTAAAGACTAAAGAGGCTCCCTCAATGATGTCAGGTATATATAAAACCGAATCAATTAAAAACTTTGATTTGTATATGTTGTCATCTGATTTTCTCTTTGCAAAATGTTCCATTTTAGGTGCTAATCAACTTACATAGAGCAGCCATATGGCTACATGATGCTGAAAGTACCATTTAGTGGATGTTGTTAGCTAAAACATATAATTATATGTTTGGAGGAATATACAAGTCAACTTCAGAGAGACATGCCATTGATCATTTGATGTCTGTCTCATACAGCAATTAACTACGAGCTATTTACCGTAGCTTATCTTGTGAAATGGGAAAAACTGCACTTATTAGTTTCTATAGGTTTCATCAATATATGTTATTATTCCCATGGTTTCTTCACTCACCTTTTTTTTTGGCTGAATTCTTAACTCGAATGTTTCAAATCTTGGCAGCAAAAAAAAAAAAAAGTTACTTTTTGATAATGGCTGTGATTTATAATTGTAGTTATTCAGCATTTTAAGCTTGTGGGGAAGTTTTGTTGTGAGAGGAGATGATTTAATTTCTTTGTATCTTCTCTTAAGTTGCATCAGTAATCTGGAAATTTACTGGCCAAGTGGTAATTTATTTGAATAAGGTATAATCCTATTGTCTGTTTCTTATCATTTCGTGGTTAAAAGAACAGAACACACCAACAACATTGAGCCTAAGTTGACCGTTTGGTTATCTTTGTTTACTACTAAAAGCAGAGCTGTTTTAGTTTTGTTTTGCCGGGATTTTCTTTTGTAGTCCAGATATCTTACAAGCACAATTGTTATGTTTTTTTTATTTCTTTATCTATATATGTTTTTATTGTAGATTTAATTTAATATTATATGTAATTAACAATCTTTGCAGTGTTAAAGCAACACTTGAGAGCTATAAAAAGACTTATGATACTGGGTTAGTCGTTTGTAGAGGTGATTCTTATTCATTATTTGGTGATTCCTTCTTCCTTATCGAACTTTTGGCTTAATTTGTGATTGGGTGCCTTCTGTATGCTGCCTGTTCTTGTCTAGAACACAAACTTTGCATGTTGCCAAAGAATGTGATTTAGAAATTGATCCTAATGAGATATCAGTTTTTGTTAATTTTTTTTTTTTAAAAAAATTATGCAAAAGATGAATTTACATTGAAATAAGATGGAAGAGTCAAGATCTTACAAATTTAGAGAGATAAATACATTTTAATTAAAAATTTGAATTGAATTTTCTCTTAGATATATAACATAGATGCCTTACAACTAACCCAGATTCAAGTAGCAGTAAAGAATTGAAATTAAAGACATGGAGTATATAAGAGAAAAACAATCATTGTGACATAAAAATCTTACTAATTAAAACCAAAAAACTCTAATCCCAAATTCTTTAATAGAACTCAAGGGAGAAGCCAACTCAACTCAGTACACCATTTCCCATATATTCAAATTCCTATAGCGCTATCTAGGAGTCCTAGCAAAAGCTGAATAAAATTGATATATATATAAAATGAATTTTAATCCCAACACATCATTGTTTTTTCCATGCCCTCCATATTCTAAATCCGATAGAATTCGCCATTATTGGTATATGGTGTGACGATCCTTCGCCGAGAGGTGATGGAAGCTTTTTCCTTGGTACATCAGCAAGCACTCCTAAAGATTTAATCTTTAAATTACGCTCTGTTACAAAAACATATAATACAATTAAACAAGTAAACAATGAAAGCATATTAATTGTAATTGAGTAAATTTTAAAACTAATGAAAGAATAAATTGATCAAAAAAAATTATTAAATTATGATTTTAAAAATACTTCTGAAATCCATCAATTCTAACTCAAAATTGTAGGAAGAGGGTATACTTGTGAAAAAAATATAATCGACAGTCTTCCCGCTTTTATGGGTAAATTTAGCCTCGCTCGTATCAGGGTCTATATGTTATTTAATATCTTTATACATCACGCCCTTCTTCCATACTAATGTGTATGCACTTTCCTGTAAAACAACTTTTCTAGTGTATTAGCATATGCTTCAAAAATGATACAAATATATAAAACCAATGTAGATTTCTTGAACGGAAACAATAAACTTACCAATTTTAATTTGTATTGATACGGGCAATTACGATAGAAACCTAGTTGATCAACTTCCTCCAAACAATCTGAAGTGAGTTCGTCCTTAGTTATAAGCTTATAAGGGTAACTGCAATTATTAATAATCAATTAGATAATTGTGATGACATTTGCATTCATAGGTAAGAATATCAGAATATAGAAACTTTAAATAAAAAGGAAAAATTGAACTTTTCCAACAAAATCATGAAATTAGAAACTGACATTTGCATTATATACGTAGACATATAAGAAAAATTTAAAATTAAAAAAAAAAAACATAAAAAGAATGCCTGAAAGAAGAAAAGAAATACCACTGATGATCCTTAAATAATTAAACCACTAACCTCGTAGGATAGGAGTTAAAACATCCACCAATTACTATAGGAATGTTGTTTGGTTTGGTAATTTCTTTCAATTTCTTAAGAAGAGTGTCAACCTTGAAATTGGAGAAATGGAATAATGTTGTTAAAATATTGTGTCTTTCTAATAATAAGAAATTAAGTGGTAAGAAAAAGAAAAGAATAAAATGTTGGAAGTTACCTGATATATCCTTGCAAGTTTGCCATTTTCAAATCCAGCTAGATGAGTATTTGCCTAAGAATAACCATGAATTAGTAAATTTGCCCAAATCTCATTTATGTAAATAAATTAAGCTGAAAATATATATATCATATAAATATAATATACCACACAAATTTGTGAATTAGTTTTAGAATCCTCCAATACAAGAAAGAGGGCATGGTTATCCTGCCAAAGCAAAAATAAGATTGTTTAGTAGAGGTACCGATCTAATCTAATAAGATAAAATATTCCATTAGAAATAAACATAGTAAGTTCATGATTGAAGATCTTATACCTTCACTAATGTCCGCCTGAGCTCAATTTTATCCTCATTTTTCATCTTGTTTACTTCAAACTCTGCTTCCTTCTCGAAGTCAATCTACATACCAAAGTTAATAATAATTATTTATAATAATTACAAGTCACTACAATATATATATATATATATATATATGGGGCAAAATTTACCTAATTTAGAAATTATTTACCTCATCTTTCTTGACCATTTCGAATCGATTGATGCGATAAAAGATGGCACATCCTTCACTAACATAGTACCTATCATCATGACTTTTAACCTGCAGCATATTATATTATTATTATTATTATTATTATTATAAAAAGGTATGGAAAAAAAACAACCAAGCCTTCATCTATATGCTAAACTTCCTATAGCTTAAAAGTTAGAATCGAAGAATCGTAATATACCACCATAATAAGAAAGAGGAAAAGAGAAGAGAAAAACCTTCATATTTTTGGGCTTGTATCGAAAGGAATAACCAAGGTCTGCCAGCTTAGGTCCGAAAAAAGTTTTCAGATGATTATCCTGCACCTGAAAAAATTAAACAACCAAGTTAATGAGAAGTCATAAAGATAAACCAACACCCTAATATCTCTAATGAGAAGTTCCAAAGACAAACTAATATAAATTAATTCTAATTAATAAAGGTAATATAACTTTTTTTTCTTTTTTGTTTTTGAAGAATAATAAAGGTGACAAACTAACAAACAAAGAGAAACAAATCCAACGTACAAAGTGCAACTTGAACACAAGGTCATAAATTAAAATTTCAGGAAGCATGTGGCTATTAATTTAGGCAAAGGCTAAGTGCTTGAGATGTCATAATTAGAGTGAAAGAGCAAAATTAACCACCTCTTGTAGACAAATAATATCAGCATTATAACGTGTAATAGTTGCTAGCAAGCGTGGACTCCGATGAGGCCACTGCTTCCACCAGTCCCCAGGCTTTGGTAGATACATATCAGCAAGAACATTATATGATAACACCTTAAAAGTATTCATCGTTGAGGTATGGAAAGATTAGGAAAAATTAGAAAAAAATCGAACAAGAAGAAGATTAGTGGTGATTGACGATCGAGGAGAGTAAGAGCTATTGGGTTTTATATAGTAATACTACTTGGTTTCCAAGTTATAATAGGATTAATTCTAGTTTTACCCTAAGTATCCAAGTCACAAGAGGAAAAACATAATATTCGGACATCGTTTTTACACACAAGACTATAGTAATTATAGTATTTGTTTTGACATTCGTGAAGTGGCCTTTGCCCCAAACTCCACATTAGCCGCCAAACTCTGTTCCAGAATGATCGACTTAAATCCATGTGCCAAAGCACATATAAATTTATCTGGGTAATAGTACTATTTAGGTGAATACAACCTTTTGAAATTAATAATCTCAAAGTTTCCTCACAATATCAGGGAGCTTCACCTTCTTAATTTCTTCAACTCATAGTTCTGTTTGATTGGAGAGTACTACAACATGAATAATAAATCATAGTATCAAATTTCATTGCTTAATTTTATAGCATTACTTTAATCCACGTAGGCTCTCATTTGTTTTTGCATAATATCTTAAAAATCTGTTTGTTTAAAGGGTCTTCTTAAAATGTTAATAACCTTATGGAGCAAAAGGCTGCCGTGGCAGCAGCTGGTTCCACAAATAATGTACACTACAAGTACTTTTTAGCCAACAAAATTTTGAAAACCTCAGAAAATTATCCAAAGGATCTATTTCTGATAATATTTTGTGGATAAGAATCCCTGTTGGATGTCAAAACACAAGCACACTTCACTTATAAACTCCAACATACTTCAACTATTCTTACATCATTATTACATATAATATATATAGTACTTTGCATGTTACAGAATACAAACTCTCAACTCTTGTCTCTAACCATGCAAAACCCATTTCTCCTTCCACCCTTTGCTGCTTCCGGCCTCTAGAGGCATGTCCAAGTTTTCATTTTGAATCAAGGTTCTTGTGATATGCAAACATTTTCTTGAACATGGAGAAAGGAAAAAGGCTGAAAGTTAGTCTCAGGCTTTGAATCTGATCATTCAACTTTCATTTGTGATCGATGATGCATGAAAATTGCATTCAAATCTGTCTGTAGATAGAGAACTATGCATTTGATTATTGAAATTTGTTGCTTGGGGGGTTTTTTAAGTAATCTGATCTTCGAAGCATGGATTTGTGTTCAGAATAGCCTCTGGGTTCATTTACAACTAAGTTGTGTAATATGAAATGTATAAAATTGCCAGATATTTAGTATACTAGGTATCACATTACAAGGAAATTAAAATAATTAGTTTAGAGGTGTGCAGATAGATGCTATCTATGACTGTGACATTTTAGAATTTCCTGTTGTTCTGGTACAATCAAGAAATGATTTGATGGAGTGATCAGTTGGGCGGGTTTATGTTCTTTTCCGGTCGGCGCATTCCTAATCACTTCTGGTGCCAATAGGGAATCCGATCATTCTTGCTTTTGTGATGCATAACATGTTGATTGTGCTGCTTCTCATGTTCTGTTTAGGACAGGGGTATGCAGGTGTAACCAACCTTTGAGCAGAGGAATTTGTGTTGGAGAACAAGTTTCAGGCTTCCACATATGGCATGAAAGTGATTATTTTCAATCCCACAAAGGTCAGCTGGTGGTTCATTGGACATTGAAAAGCAGAGAAGAAACTTTGGATAGTTTGGCTGAGAGAAGGTCAATTGCCATGGGTAGTATAATGATGCATTAACAAGTCTTATTGAACCCCAAGCTAGTGCTTTCTGCTGAAAAATCTGTCCTAGTCTACTAATAGAGCATTAGTTTTAGAAGCATCCAAGTCCATCATAACCAACATCTAAATGATGCTTGTCATATCATATGCATGGTAATGAAAAATTTATGTTTGATTTGTCAATGCCTTTTCTTAAAAAACAACATAGAGTAGATATTTTGAACAATTTCCTAAATAGATACTAAAATTCAATCAAATTACACATTGGCCTGTGTTATGCTCAAATCTCCCAAAATCTAACCTGTTGACTTATGCTCAAAAATGAATTTACGGTACCTAAAAAAAAAAATTACGGTACCAACAAAAGAGTAAAGACTACAGTGATATACTATAAGTTTGTACTCTTTTTGAAAGGGTAAAGTTTGTAATTTGGCATAATTATTCAGGCCATTATAGTCTTTTCAGAATTAAACCTATTCATCGTCTTCTTCTTCTTCTTCAGCATTTCCGTCCACTTTTGAACGGAATCAAATCTGCAGAAAATGGGTGCCGAATTTCTCTCCAATTTCCTTCTAATTTCTTCATTTCTCTCCTAGCAAACAAAGTAAATCTCTTCCTTCCTTCCCGTTCCTCTCCGCCCCTCTTCTTTCCTTCCCATTTCCTCCATACCAAACACTGTTAACGACGCTATCTCCTCCGCGACTTTCCCTTTCTTTTCACTCCCTCTCTTCACTGCCTTATTTCTCCCTCTAAAAAATTCCTAAAAAAATGACAGAAGGTAAACCTCAAGAAAAACAAATGATAGAAGGTTTATGCATCAAAAAATTTGCAGGTTTTAGTGCTATTTTATTTATTTATTTATTTATTATTTTGTGTGAGAAGTGAAATGTTCTATTAATCCCTATAATTTTTTTTTTATTTTATTTACAGAGCATAACCCAGGAAAGTTTGTCAAGCAAGTGGTACTCTTCGATCCCTCTCTATATTTTGCCTTACTCTTCGATATATATATATATATATATATATATATATATATGTATATATATATTATTTTTAAATTCATGTATAGCATTGATGTTGATTTCTTGAAAGAATCTTGCACATGTGGTATGAGCATAGGCAGTGCTAAGTTTAATCTAAATACATCCTTGATGCTTGACATAATGTATAAATAGCTTTGATAAGGTAATGCTCATAAGCCAGGACATTAAGTGTACATTCTTAGACAGAGGACAAAAGGATAAGATGTAACTCATAAATTGAACATGCAGGAAAATGTGCTAACACGGTCAATTTTCAATAATTTCATTTAGCGATACGAACTCATTTAGATGATCAAAATATAATAAATAAAAAAAGAATAATTCAGAATTAAACCAAAAGAATTTAACCAACATACCAACATCCCTTTTTACAACTGATTGACTACAATTATAAAAAATTATGAAACTATTGTATGTTTGCAACTGTTGCCTTATATAAAATATATTGATAAACAGTCTCATAAAAATGCGATGGTCATTTTAAGGAACTGGTAGTTGCTTGAATCCAGCTTAAAGGATATGGCTATATAACCTAGCAGAAAAACAACACCTCAAACTTATTCTTCTATGAATAACACCTCGAACCAACAACTTCGCTAAAAGATTCTTTTAATGACCCAACTGAGATGACTACAAAAACATTATCTTAGTTAACATTTCTAAAATGTTTTATAACAAATGCTGGAAGGATGATGACATTTTAAGAAATGGAAGGTAAACCAGCATACCACAAAAAGTAGACAGGTTGGCTACTTCCCTTTATCATCATCAGCTTTGACATAAAACTTGAAATCAAAGAGAGAATAAGCAGCTTTTGAAAATGTAAACCTGAAACAGAGATCCAAGCAAGCACTTTTCTTTCAAATAATAACATGACCAACTAATATAAATAAAAAATTGGCAAAGATTCATAGATGGTAATTGTATCAGGTGCCAATAAACATCACATTGGCAAATGAACATGGTCTTTACATGTTGAACTGAGATCGAACTGCAATAGCCAATAATCTGTAACATGAAATAGCTTATTCATTATTTAAAGGAACCATCGAGTTTAAGCTCATTAGATGTTTATTTCTTGAAAAGTTTCACAAATGACAACATCAGTGCGTCGTCTTTTGAAACGTTTAACATGCTAATAATAAGTTTTTTGTTGATGTTTTGACAAATTTAGCGTGACACCTTCAAAGAGAGCATGGTGAAGGATATAGAGAAATTGAAGTATCAATTCAAACTTAGGGAAGAGGAGAAGCTCTATGAAGGTTTGGAGTCTAAATTATTTTCAACGAACACTTCTTTATTCAAGCTTAATTGAGATGTTTAGAATGTTTTTATATTGAGGTGCTAATTATTTTTTCAACTTATGCAGATTACATAGTCTCACTTGAAACCGCTATGACGAAGGCTTTTAACATTTCAGAAAATATCATTTCAAAAGTTATCAATCTTTTGGATCCTTTGGTCGGAGATGGAAAGGCCTATGATAAAAACAGTCTGAATGAAATTTGTTCTCTTCTGCCACCACTTATGGGATGGAATTTCTTAGTCAAGGAGGTTCTCGAATTGTTTAGTCAAAGAAGTCCAAAGTTACTGAAGTTACCGCCAGAAGAAGGAGATAAAAAAAAAATGAAGGCCAAAGGACTTAAAAGAGAGGGAGCTGAACAAGAGGGAGATGAAAAGAATATGGATGAACAAACTAAAAACATAAGATCTGCTATGAAAAGTATTAAAGAAAATTCAGAAGAGCTCATTTTCAATGAGATTGATGAGATTAGAATGCTGCTAACTAAAGCTTTGAATGAAAGGGTGTGTTATTAATTTTATAAATTATAACTTCTTTAGTTGTGTTTGTCTTTGATGCTAACAAAAATTTTTTTGGTTATATCTTGTAGAAAGAAATATCAAAGTCAACAATATTGGAGGAGATTGGCGTTGAAGTTAAAGTAAGAAATCGTATGTGGACGCCAATAGTTGGAATTCCGATGAAATTTGACTTTAGTGTCACACCTGTTGATCATGCCCCTGTCAACCCTGTCATCTCTTGCAATTGGTACTTTTCTTAATATTTAATTCTTGTTATCTGTTGAGTTCTAGAGAAATAATTGCATTCTGTTTTCATTATATATATATATATATATATATATATATATATGAATAGTGGTGACCTGAAAACTTGTTTAGTTGAGTTTACTCGAGGTCTCTATCTTTTAAACTAAAGTATATGTATTGTATTTGAAATAACCATGCAGCCACAGTGTTCAAGGTCTAGAGTAGCTTTAGTTTGCTTTCCATTAAGTATTTCATTGCCGACGAAGTGACTGCTTGATGTGTTGTCAGGATGTGTTAAGGCTGATGAATATGCTTTATGTGTTCTTTGTGAAATTTAATAGTTTATTTGAAATGCAAGCCTCTTTGAATGTGGCAAAGTGATCTCAATAGCACTTTATTAGGATCAATCATTTGGTAGTTAGGTAAATTCATGTACCGATCTAAGTTATTTGAGGGCTTACTCTGTTTTGTTCACTTACTTTGGAAATGCTTGAATTGCATGTTTCTGGCATTTTGATCATTTCGGTTTTGGTTGTCTGTAAAACGTATGGAACCTTCCCATTTTTTAATCTTCTTCTTTGACATATTCTTTTGTGCTCATTTCAAATGGACATTCTCTGTCAGTTCCTTAGCAATGCATAAGGAATGACTCTCTCTCTCTCTGCCCTTTTAAATTGTGTGTATGATGTTCCATTTATGCATTCGTGAGGCAGACTTTATGTAATTTACAAGAAATGTGAAAAATAGAATATCGCAATTCACAATTACGTTGTATTGTTATTATACTGTAATTAATTTGCATCATAGTACTTGATCATTTCTGATTAAATTACAGGTACAAAGAGAGTTCTGATTCATCAACTGATTCATTACATTGGATCAAGGTGGACTCTATTGAGAATTCTTACATACCTTTAGAGGAAGACCATGGCAAGCATCTTAGGGTGGACTGCTTTGTGGTAATTGATAGAAAACCACATCGAGCATTTGTAATGGTCACCGATCCCATCGATCGCGAGAAAGTGCATCCGAAAGGAAGAATTGATAACCCCTGTTCTGTTGTTGGTGATTATAATAGAAATGTAGAAGTTGTATGAGGGAGACAATGGGTTTTTATTCAAGCTCTAGTATTTGGACAAGGAATCGGACATAGTTATTAAGTATGGGTTTTAGTAATCAGACATGTTTATTAAGTATGGGTTCTAGTAATTAGATACGTTTATTAGGTATGGGTTTTAATCAAATATGTTTATTATGTTTATTCCTGATGTCACAACCAAAATTGTTGTTTATTTTATTTATGTTTTGAACAATCTATTCCTGATTTGAATGATTAAAGTAAACAATCTATCTTTGTTTTGAACAAGGTTGGCTTCCAACTTTGATTTTGGAATGGCAATGTGCATGCTCATTAATGTTGCCATATACTTCATCACCTTGCTTGAATTTCTTAACATGGCTTCCCACCTTCACCACTGAACCAGGGCCACTCTGCACATAAATGGTAACAGTAAAAAGAATTACAAAGCCTTAAATTATCACCTTCAACTCTTAAGGTATACTAGTCTTTTTGCCCGTGCTACACAGTGGGTGAAGGAGCTCGAGTTTGGTTATGATTAATAGATGTATAGGAGTTTGTGAAGAAGTTCATATAAAAGGAAATACAGTCAACAAATCAAGGGTGTATACAAATAAATATTGATTAATCTATACTATATATAAAAGTACGAGTTATGAGAAACTTTTAAATCGATTATTATACCCTTATTTTTCTAATTGAATCGACCATTATACCCTTATTATTCAAACATATTTCTTAAATACCATTACTTAACTATTATAGTTTTATTCTACTAAAAACTCTATTTTTATTCAATTAAATCTAATATCTTTATAATTGCTTTATTTTTTTACTATTTTTGTTTTCAAAATATAAAGTTTTATTCTACTAAAAACACTATTTTCATTTAAATAAATTCAATATTTTATTATCTCAAAAAATTCAATATTTTATAATTATTTTATTTTATCATTCTAATTTAAAAAGTTATTATGATTGACATCTTACTATTTGATAGTTTATAATAATGTATTATGATTAAAATTTATTATTTCCCTAATGTGCAATTATTTTATTTGACTTATAATTGATTTTTTGCTTGATATATTGCTTGCTGTATAATTAAAAAAAAATCTCACATTCTTATAACTATATCATTTTTACCATTTTACTATTTTAATTAAAAAAACTTAGATGTATTAGAAAATTTTAAATATACTTTTATAGTTTTACTCAACTAAAAACTCTATTTTTATTTAATTAAATCTAATATCCTTATAACTATTTTGTTATCATTTTACTATTTTAATTAAAAAACTTAAACATATTAGAATTTTTAAAATATATTCTTTTACAAATTTTTTAGAAATAAACTTTTACAATTATTCTACTAAAAATTCTATTTTTATTCGATTAAATTGAATATTTTTAATAAATATTTTATTTTTACCATTTTACTTTTAAAATATTGGAGATTTTTTTGGTAGTTATGGATCCATTTCAATTATAATATGAGCTGATAAAAGTATTATTATCAAGTTTAAAAGTTAAAATAAATTGGCTAATCATTAACTATTCAATTTTTTTTAACAAATTAAGTTAAAAATTTATTTAAAATCTAATTATCGTGATTCACTTTGTTTTTCTATTTTTGTAGCGTATATTGGTAGGTTAAATATGGTTCTAAGTCAAATGAATCAAGTAATTTTCTCGAGTCATTCGGGTTTCGGCTCATCTAGGTTCAGGTCTACTAGGTCTAATTGGGTTAGGCGGATTCGAGTTTTGACCTCGAGTCAATCGGGTTCCGGATCATCCGGGTTTTGGATTTTTCAGGTTTAGATTCAGCTCAATTTGGTCAGCGTTAAATTTTTTTTTTTTGCACCAAAAAAGCATAATTTTTTAATGTTTAATTCTTAATTTTATTTAATATATTTATTATTAGATTTTATTTTACAATCCACCACTGGTGAAGTTTAGCAAGTCTGAATAGGTTGGGTCTGAGTCGTTTACTTTTTTTATCAAATCGGATTATGTCGGATTGGACGAGTTATCGGGTTCGGCTTAGATTTGACAAATCTACATATATAATTAATTTCAATCATTATTTTAATTTTCATTTAATTTAAATACGAGTATCACGTGCAACGCACGTGGAAGTAAATACTGTATTAGTAAGATGGTATGGTACTATTATCATAGATTTGTCTTAGGACTTGGGAGACATTCTAATTGGACATGGTAATACTAATAAAGATTGTATAATGTTGAAAAAAATTATTGAATGTGAAATTCTTAATAAGGTAAAAGAAATCATACAATCTACGATGGGATTTGTAGTTAGAAAAAATTATTGAAATAAGGTAAAAAATCATACAATTTACAATGTGATTTGTAGTTAAATTAAATAGATTGAAACAACTTTGGGGTTTCATTTCAGAGGGTAATAGTATGTAATGGTGCAAATTATTATTAACAGATAATAGTACTAATAAATTGGGTAATGGTTCTGTAATGGTACACATTGTTCACTCATGTAACTATGTGAGTAGTCTTGTAATGGTCTTTTGCTTCTGTTGCCTATGATGTATCTCTGGGAACGTCTTTTTCTCGATACATTGGACTGCCTAATTTAGTATCTCTGAGCACGACTAGCCACTTCAGTAGGAGTATGAAGTTCCACCCCAATCACCTTTTCCAAGCTTTTGCAGACCAGTAGAAACATCCTATGCTCCTCTTTGGTCCAAGGAACACCTGCAAAACAAATTATAACTCATTCAAGAACTGTGGAAACATCCCATGCTTGTCAGAATTCTTTGTCCACCATCTTCACATATTCTTACATACATCAAAATCATTACTAAAGACATGAAGTTATCCATCTCTTAATTCAACAATAACCTACTTTCCTTTAAACAAAAAGAGGACTGCAAACCAAGATTCCAAAATTACACTAAAAAAAAACCTCAAATCCAAGAAATATTTAACTGTACAAACATCAAAGTGAAAATAATTGGCAAATGCAAAATGCTGGTATATTAGAAAGCAAAGCCCAAGTGGAGAATGAGTGTCATATGTAAGACAATTAACGTTGCTTGATAGCTTCTGTAGCAGCAAGTGAGGGCAGTCTTTTTCTCAATAGAGTAAAGGATAAACTTTTTCTTTGACATGGGTTTGCAAATTAAGATTGATAATCATGGAAATATACACAAAGAAACACAATTTAATCAAACCCCAATAGGGCTGTCAACTGAAACAAAAATTGGCCAAATAAAAACAAAATATAGGGCAAAAAGAAACAAAGGAATGAATTACAGCTTATGGAATAAGGGCAGAAGAGAAAAGTACCCATGCAGCAAAATGAAGAGGAACAAAATCTGAGACCTGCAAATAGAAAAAAAAAAAATGGAAGAAGAAGAATAAAGCTTGTGGCCATATGAAAGAGCTATTTCTACTAAACCCATTAAGCTTCATTTTATCAGTAAATCAAGTATTTCACAGCCATATAAGATCTACCACATAAAAAGCACAAATAGGAAATTTAAGACTTGGGCACAATATAGTTTCTATCTGTATAGTGCACCAGAAAATTTAATTATTCCAAGCACAATATACACAAAACATGAATGAGTTTTTCAATTCCCCAAGGATCTAAAATTGCGATAATGATTAAAGCAATCATTTATGGGCTACAATGCAATAAGTAGAGATACATAAGGCCTTTTACTAATAACCATGCACGATAAACTCGAATTCAATTAAATACTAATACCAAACAAATTTGCATCTACATCCAAAGATTGCCAATTTTGCTCCACCTCAATTGATATTGCAGAGTCATCCAACTCCACACTCCACATTGATGATATTGCTGAGTCATCCAACTCCACACTGCCACCAAGGTTATTCCCCACGATTTTAACTGAACATGAGCCATGGATTTCCTGCGACAACAAATGCAGCAACATTAGTCAAAAGAATTGATATAAAGCTTCAATATCCAATTTTAGACACCAGTTTCCTTTTCCAATCTGAAGTAACTCTGTTACTTTAGTTCCCTTTATGGGTTTTTCCAAGAAACCATGTATAAACAGAATTGCAGAATCTTTGAGGGTTTGAACCATTAATTCAGATAATGAGCTATCACTGTACCCTAACATGCTTATAACTTATTAATCTGGTAACTTCACATGTTAATTAGGAATGAACACAAAAAGTTTGAACTGCCTATCATGAATCATCAGACAATCACAAATTGAAAAGTATGTTGATAAAAAGTATTACTACATAAAAGACCCAAACCAAATTACCAGTACATGCTTCATTCTTCTCATAGTCATGGATGAAGTGGGTTATCTTGAAAAAACGAAACTGTCTGTCAATGAATCAACTAAAACATGAGCTGAAAGGACAATTATGTTTTCACCAAAAAAAGAAAAAAAAAGAAAGAAAGGACAATTATGCGATGATACTAATCAGAAATTAAACTCTCAAAAACTATAGTGGCAGACAATCACCTAAAACTATATCCCAATAGATTTTAAGACTACAACGAAAATGACATGGGCTGTAAGGAACAGTACATTGTCATCTAAAACGATGAACCTGATCATAAGAAATTCAAGGAAATTTATATGCTTTAAAGCTTAACAATAACAGCTTATAGCAACAAACTGACCCATATCAAAATCATCATTAGCATATCATTAAGAACAGCTAGGTTTCTAAGTTCAAGTAAACAAAAAGGAGCCAACACCATCAGCAAAGACAATGGAAGGAATTTCCTTCATATCTTCTCAAAGACCTTAAAAGAAAGGCTGCAAAAGAAAGGAAACAGAGATCCTTCTTCCCCAAAAGCAACATTGCAATGCAACAATGGCAAGCACATGGAGACTAACTTATAACATCAAAGAAGCACATAAGACTTTTTTGCAGTGTAAGCACATAAGGGGGAAGAGATATATTCAGGTAATGTAATCCCTCTTCCAAATCCAGCACATTAAAGAAGCACATGGCAAGCTTAACTTCTATTCCTTCAAAGAAATTTAGCCTACATGAATTTTTGTCTGTTTCCTGTTTTGATCATGATACTTCTTTTATAACATGGTTGAACTAAAAGCTAAAAAAAATCTAATCTAAAACTGCTCATATGATTATAGTTTATATCTATATAGCAGACCTTAATTTATCAAACTATCACTTTATCCTTACAAAACCATATAAACATAGAGCTTAAGCATCCATCTGAAAATCTGAAGGGCACAATATGTGAGTAAACAAACCATTTTATTCCATCAAATGCCTTTACAACACAACAATATCCACACCATTAGCCTTCTGTATCTCCCTTTTAATTTTCTTTGTATGCATCATAAGAAAAGAACGTAACTGGCCTGTGGGAAATGATGAAGACCTTGAACATAAGTATAGGCAGAGGAATGGAATACATGAAGCCCGAAGCGAAGTCAACCCCTTATCAACCTAAAACCCCACAGTTTAATAATATATTATACCCTATGAATTCACATAATATGTGCATAGAATTGGCAAAGTAATAACGTATCTGGATTCAAGGCATACCACATCTTGATGGGCAAAAGGAATAACAGGAAAATGTCTTAAAGGATACCATCTTGAAGGGACATTTCAAGAAACAGTGAATGATAAGAAATGACACAACAATAGTGGGCTATCTTAAGTATGCAAAACAGAATATGAATGCAAACATCAGTCTAAACTGCAGAAAGTCCAATGAACTGTTGGTGGTGTTTTCTGTGCTAAAAAAAAGTCTTGGTGGTGTTTGAAAATAAATGCAAAAGACCCAAATGAAATTAATGTACATAAACAAACTGACAGATGAATAATAAAAAAGAATCTTGTCCAAAGTATGCCTCAACTAAAGTGATCCTTACATTGTCAACGTTAACAAATCACGGCCTCTAAGTTCAACAACCTTCAGCCATCCAAAAGCCAGCAGCGAGAGCTGCGTTAGACCATTAATGATCAAAGTAAGATAACAAATATACCTTAAGTGGGCTAACTGCCCTCATAGAAATGAATCACATGTGGAAAAAAAGAGTATAAATCTAGAGTTCTCAAAGTACCTTAAGCTTACATCTGTAGTTCCCTCTAGTCACCATGGAATTGCAACAAAGATTCAGAGCGTCATCCCTTGAGAGTGAGACAGAAAAAACGGTGCGAGCTATTCAAATGAAGAAGATAGTTCCTGGGTGATGAACTGAAGGCTTTGCAAGTTTATTTATTGTCCATAGAATGATAGAATCAGGAAAACTACAAACACGAAGATCTGACATGAAACTTGACACAACATAAGCAGGAATAAAAATGAAAAAAGAAAACAGAAGCTTCAAGTTATTTAAAATTTAGACAGATTTCACATAAAAGTAGCATTTTAAACTATTTATAAGCAAAACAATCACACTTCTAGCATTATCTAAATCGGGCAATGAAGAAAGAGAAGAAGGAACTAACCAAATTCTATATCTTCTGTAAGCTTTTTTTGGTGATTTAACTTGATTTGTGGAGAGACAATCATTATTGGATTTGAACCTGTTGTTTCATCTACAGTGAAGCAGAAGATGGCATTGCAAATTATTATTAAAATTGTAGCATTGCTTGCAACTCAGTAAAAGATCGTTAACAAATTTCCTAGATCTATGAAACAGGACAACCCATTTGCTGCAAAGCTATTGACAACCATGTCATATCTGTGAACCATGAAGAGGCAGATCAAGGTAGCTATTGATATTCAAACAACCTTATCTGTTGACACAAATGTTGACAGCATGAAAATCAGAGGTAAAGAATGACCAAATGATCTCTAAAACTGAAAATCATATAGAATTAAATTTTCATGTCAGTGAAAATCTTAAATGATAAAAAAAATGACAAAGAAAAGTTAGAATGGCCTTCTCTTCTTCAGAACAACCAACTAACAAAGGCAGAAACCAAGTCTTGATGCAGACATGCTATGTACGTAAGTTACCTGCAGAATCTCAGGAAATTAAACTCTAAAAATAATGAGCAAATCTAAAACTGAAAATCATATAGAATGAAATTTCATGTCAGTGAAAATATTAAATGATTTAAAAAAATGATAAACAAAAGTTAGAATAACCTTCTCTTCTTCAGAACAACCAACTAACAAAGGCAGCAACCAAGTCTTGATGCAGACATGCTATGTACGCAAGTTACCTGCAGAATCCCAGGAAATTAAACTCTAAAAATAATGAGCAAAAAAATCTATGGAAGACAAATTAAATTAAATTTCCAATGGGGTTCTCTTTTCTATCCACCACATATAGTCATCTCATTCCTGCTACTGTTAGCTCATACTGGCATGGCCAGCCACAACTTTCAGACCCAAAACTTTCTACATTCATTTCATTATAGGATTATTGTGTAGATTATAAATCTCAGGTTAGGAACCTAACATTGCCTATTTGTGATCAGATTAAAAAAAGGCCAATTTTTTTGATGAAATAACAAAAAGCTATAGAATTCATGAATGCGAGGAAGCAGAATCAGAATTCAAGCAATGACAAACAAAAACCTGCGAGAAGAAAAAAAAAGGAACAAACCATTCATTATTATATCCTCCAAAGACTGATCCAACATCAGGTGCGAAATAACATTAGATAAAGTATATTGCATTTTAATCAGGAAGCAAATCAAGTTCCAGTTTTATTAATCACTAAAAGAAGTTGATTCAACTACACAACAAATAATATTTACTCAAACCATTGAACAGAAAACCTCACGAGGAAGTTAGTTGACAAATGATTTGTTTTGGTCCCAAAGGATCAATCAGATGACCAATTTACATCTGAAAGATCCATACAATCCACAATCGACACTAAATTGTTCCATGGAAGCTCTTTACTGGCACTCCAGCAAAGACCAAGACTGTATCAGTAAAAACCCCATATTCCACAATATAGGAGATATAAAGAACTTTCAATTCTTTAATAAAACTACTTTCTTCTTTTTCTGTATAACCCAACATCCTTCTAGCATTGAGAATTTTTATAGACTAAACTTTTGCAGTTCTCTAACTTAAGTCTCTGTGATAATCTAACCGCAGAGGATCATTACACATGTATTTTACCATGAAAATTGTCAAAAGCAAGTAACAAGCCTGAGCTGCAACACTATACTCCTCCACAAAAGCTTCCTTCGTTAAATGAATTTGCAAAGGATCATCAGATGAAAGTGAAACATTTGGTCCACAGTGAAAGAATGCAGGAAATGGGTTGCAATGGTATAGTCCAAGAAAAGCGAATTATTGCTCAGAGGAGACAATGCCAATCCAACCTGAAGTGGGGGTTAAAAAAAAAAAAAAAAGCTAGAATTAATCTGGCCTTCCACAATCATTTGTTTATATCTTTTACAAACATGAAAAAATCTCTTTTTCATCATCATAATTCGACTGGTTTATAAGGTATTTTTTCCCGTCTTTCTTTGGCAGATTATGCCAGATAAGAATATAGAGGATAACAATATTAAGCCTGCTCCATAAACTCAACCAATATCTATAATTGCAAGACATGGAAGAAGGCCCAATACAAATATGCAAAAACTTACCTCGGAGTATCTGCACCAAGCTCTGATGCAACAGGTCTAGCTGCACCCACAGGCGATGTCTGCAAACAGGTATAGCACATGGGAAATAAAAATTTTGCAGTTGCCAAAAGCAAGCGAACAGCAGTTAATCACTACAGAACCCAACTCATACAGCAAAGACAAACTTAATATACAACCAGCCAAAAAAGCTTCAAAATGAAGGCAAATTGCATTATCCAATTCAGCTGGACAAAAAAGCAAACACTTGGTCTGCAAACTTCACCACTTCAGAGAACCACAAGCAGCAGTTTTGCTTTGGATCATTCTTTCCATCTACACCAAAACATACAAACAACAAAATCCAAGAACTCTTGATATCCCTCATGTTTTGCGTGAATGAAACAGACACGGGCAACAATTGTAAATAACGTAATTGAAAGAGAGAAAAACAAAGGGACCTTTTCTAGCATGCCAATCTCTGTTAGCATTTTCTAATAGCCACCACATGTCCCTTTTAATTAACCAATATCAAGGCTTATATTTTTTTTATGGATTCTCAAATCAGCAATACCCTCCCCAGCACCTCCAAGTATCTCCACATTTATGCATAAATATGGAACACGTAATCCGAATCAAACCTATGCACTCCCACAAGAACTAATTAATTGACCATAAGCTATCGAGACTCGAGAGAATGCTATAAATAATAAGCAACAAATTTCTGGCAAGCCCAACCTTAAAATTTTGTCAATGACTACAAAAAGGACCTGCAATAGTTGCTTAGCAGGATGATCCGCCAATCCAGTCAGGTCCAAGACTTTCTTAATTACATCTATTGGAATCTTTTTAATCTATATCAAGAAGAAGAAGGGACCACGACCCAAATCATTAGCTAAGAACTGCATGAATAAACAAAGAAGAGAGAAGAGTTGCATCCAAACATTGCAATCTCCCATGAGCTATAAACCACACACACACACACACACACAAATCCCTAAGATCAGAAGGCCTTCAAGACACAAAAAGCTATACAGGGCTAACAGAATTGATATCAGCAACTTTCCAAATCAGAAATACCCAAGTTTAAAGTACTAACCCTGCGCGTGTGATGAAGGAAACCTTGGCAAGCCAATTCACACACACACACACACACACCAAAAAGAAAAAAAAAAAACCCTAAGATCAGAAGGACTTCAAGACACAAAAAGCTATACAGGGCTAACAGAATTGATGTCAACAACTTTCCAAATCAGAAATACCCAAGTTTAAAGTACTAACCCTGCGCGTGTGATGAAGGAAACCTTGGCAAGCCAATTTTCAGACACTGAGAAGAAGGTCAATGCACTTCTTGCAAGACCTATGAAGCAGATATAAATCACAAAATAAATTAACAGTGATCAGTCGCAACTTAAACTCTCGAAGAAGGGCAATAAGCATATTAAGGTTCTGCTAGCCAAACCCAGTACCTCTATTTGCGAAAAGGAGACAATCAGAAGAGTACGGAAGTCACACCCGACATTCAGAAGCATAACTTAACAGTATAAAAATCAAAAGAAAAAGAATGGGTTACCTTCTAAATAACAATGAGAACCGAGAAGAACAATCTGCCATAAAAAATGGAAGCGAAAATAGCAAAAAGAAAAAATGTGAGCGAGAAAAACGATGCAGGCTTCTGATGAAAGGATGAAAAACCAAAGAAAATATAGAGTATATGAAAAAACGAAGAAGAAAGGGAGCAGGTAAAGGGGAATCGCAGGAAATGGGGGAGTCCTGTTAATACTAATTAAATTTTATATTATGCAAGGTCATGTAACTCAATATATATATATATATATATATATATATAATACAAAATGTAAACCATACAAAATGTTAAAGATAAAATTTTGATAAATAAAGAATAAGAAAACAGGCTAAAAACTCATTGCCTAGGGAGAAAGGCAGCTTGATTTTCATACCATCAAATACAGAGATGCTGTAGATGGACCATTAAAGTAAGCAGATATTTACACCTATAAACGGACTGAAATGACCATAATTGCATCTTAAAATGCTACAAACACATACAATCTTAAACCCAGCAACTTAAGTAATAGCATTAAGATAATTAGATTGGATTCCGACATCCACTCTAATCTCAAATGCAGTTATGAATGCACTGAGATGACCATAAGTGCATATTAAAATGCCACAAACATATACAATAATAATAATAATAATAATAATAATAATAATAATAATAATAATAATAAAAAGAAGGTCTACAAAGGTAGCAGATACTCACCTGTCGAAAGGATACACAGCACCAGACCAAAAACAACAAATACCTGAGTAAAAAAAAAAATCTAAAAAAGGGCAAGAGAAGAAGGTGAAGGCGAAAAAAATTGAATAGGCAAAACCTTATTGATGCCAAAAGAGACTACCTCTTCCTTCTCTAGTGTCCTGCTAGCAAAGAATCACAATGTCTACATGACAAATAACGATCATCCCCTGCTCTAAATTCAGCGAAATAATGATAGTAATCCCCTTTCCTGTTAAGAGAAGAGAAAAAACTTAGGATATATTGACACCCGGTGCCTTAAAAAACATAGAGGCAAGTAAGAGTCCCATTAACATCCAACTTAGTAAACCTCTTCATTGCTTCAACCATCTCTGCACCATTAAGAGTTACATTAATGGTTGCAACAATTTATCAGTCACTCCATTATATTCTTATTTTTTTTATCATGCTTTTCCAAATTGCCTTATGTTTCTTCAGAAGTATATAAGGGTTCATACTACCATGCCATGCCTCCATGTTTCCTAAAAAGTATATAGCCTTCTGTTTCTTCAACACAGTTTCATGTTGCCATGCCTTCTAAATCATGGTAATCTTAGATAAAATAAAAAGAAACCATGGGAAGAACATCCATGTTTAGAAAATAAACAATGAGATCCCAATTTGCTAAGAAGAAACCAAAAGCTAAAAATTTTCAATTCTTATCATGACTTAATTATGAGAAAATGGGATTATATCAAAAGTCACATGAAGTTATCCATCTCTTAATCCAACAATAACCCACTTTCCTTTAAAAAAAGAAAAAACGACTGCAAACCAAGATTCCAAATTTACACTGAAACAATACCTCAAATCCAAGAACTATTTAATTGTACAAACATAAAAGTGAAAATAATTGGCAAATGCAAAATGCTGGTATATTAGAAAGCCCAAGTGGAGAATGAGTGTCATATGAAAGACAATGAATGTTCCTTACTTGATAGCTTCTGTAGTAGATTCCACTTCTTATCACCATATTACTGCTCTGCAACAACCTCAACCAAGGTTTCCAAGTCCTTTAGAGCAGGTATGCACAACCCATAAGGGAATGATGAAGGGCCAGCAGAGGCAGCATGCCTCTCGTTAGGTGCTGTATCGATTATATGCTCGTTTATCGCAGTGATTTTGCCCAAAATTGTAAGCTGTCAACTGATATAGACTGAATCCAAGCTGTTAACTGAGCATAGAGAACACCAAATCAGAATACTGTTTGAAGCCGACATTTCTTAAAGAATTAGAGCTTCCAGGACCATATGGAACCATTTTGGGAAATTATAATTTAGACAAAGTTTTCTTATTACAGATATACCAAAAAAAAAAAAAAAAGAGAAACAATTGAACGACTACTACAAAAATACCCATTGATGAACAACAACCAATAAGAAATGCCACTCCTATATATAAGGCTATAAGAAATACACGCTTCGAACTGACTAAATCAGTGACCAAGAGGGAGAAAAAACAAAGCTAGCAAGCACCACTTTCGATGAGAATAAGCACAATTATAAGGAAAAGAAAAAAAAAAAGGAATCTTCCATCCTCGAAGACACTGGTCATGTTTGGTCGTTGAATGCGTGAGGTGGGAAAAGTTACACGTATAATGATGTGAAGCATTATATTGAAACAGAAACAGCTCTTTTTAATCATCAAAATATGTAATCATCGATATAGGTCCAAAACATTTAATGGAAAGTTTGCAAAACATGATTTAACAGTGAGGTCAAAATCCAGCAAGCATAAAGATTCAAAAGATTTCCTAGAACAATGCTGAACATCAACTCCTTCCATACTCGGACTACATTGACATTCATAATATTCAAAACACACAGGAAAATTTGATTAGTGAAGAGAGCCTATGTAAAACTACAATAATGGCTTCAAAAATAATCTGAGAAAGGGATATCATAATAGAGATTGAAATACAGGCTTATGGAATATGATAGTTTATTTAATTTCGCCCTATGCAAAAAATTGCGGCTCATATATATTTCAGATTTTTCAATTTTTATTCATAAGATTAAGTGGACATTCTCATGATCCGTTAGAAAGAATCTAAGGACCATCATGACAAAACCTGAACCACAGGTCTAAGGAATAAGATAATTTCAAAATAAAGTTGCTACCTTTTTTTGAAAATAAAGTTGCTACCTATATATTAATTTACAGTCAATGCATATAAGTACTAAAGTCTACATGGCACCAAGGAGAATAATTTACTAAAATACAAGTAATATGATTTTAAGGTATATTAGCAAAAAGAAAACAATATTGTTTGAAAGTAGGACATAACCACCAAAATTTTATTTCTCTATGAACCTGGCAAAGTTTGAATGCAACGTTTCTAGCACTAAAGCCCATTTTTTTCTTTTCATATTCATTGTTCTTTGTGTCTATTTCGTTTTGCACTTTGCCAAGGTGACGTAACTCTTCATTAATGATTATCTAATGATCTTTTATTCTCTTGAATTCTTATGAGAATCAAAGGACAGCAAACAACAACAAACATACAATGTCCTAACTCGGACTACCATGTATGCATTGAACTTTTAAGGACTCGTTAAAGCCACTACATTTTAATTTTCTAACATCTAAGAACCCAGGCATACGCCATCTCAATGAAACCTAAACTAAGTATATCTTGCTAGTTGTTCTCTTGAAGCCAAAGTATAATATTATACAATCAGAACGAAGGCATCTAATATACTCTACTCAACAGATTAAAAAAAAAAGAACCAAAAGAAATCAATACCATCAAATAAATCAAAGAAGATAAATGATAAAGAAAAATCCTGCAAAAACATGATATTTGGCAACTTGAAATCTTAGAAAAACATAATACTTTGTTTATAATAAAGAAAAATGACTGTGTGGGAAGAATGAATAAAAAAAAGTTGAGAGAAAAAAACACACCGGTGTTCTGATAAGAGGAATGCCTACAATACCCTCGAAGTAGAAACCAACAAAGAAAAAACATGGTTACCTTTCGATGGTCGTGCTCTGATGTAACACTTTAAAGTCGTAATCCACCTCCCTCCCTTGAGTACAGAGAAACACTTAAATGAGACAGAAAATAGGAGAAGACGACAACGAAAATAGAGAATTTGTGAGAGAAGGCAAAGAAAACGAAATCTGGAAACTAATCAGGTTTTGATCAAGGCGGTGGCCAGACCCAGATCCGAAAACGCTGGCCCTTCAGTTCTAAGCGCCGACGACACCTCCTGGACTGAAGAAGGATGAACTGAGAAAAGAAGAAGAGGCTAAGGAGAGACTTTAAGAAGGAACAGAACAGTAGGAGGGAGGAAGAAGAAAGAGAGGTGATTATAGATAGACTGATGAAATAGATAGACTGACTAGGCCTTGGCCGCGCTACGCCGCGGGCGTGGATTTTTAATTTGGCGCTGGAGAGGATTTGGCGATTTGCTGCAATGGTAGAAGCAGGAGTCGGGTATAGGAATCATGTTGCGGGGTATGGGTAATCAAAATCAAAATCAAAACCAAAACTATCACTAATATAGATGCAACGGGCCGGCACTGTTCATAAGCTGCAATCAATTAACATGCCGCTCCCCTCAATTTTAACACTGTCCAGCCCCTCCCATCCCGTCATTGACGGGTCCACCCAATCTCCTTACCTGCTCTGCCGGATTCATCTCTCAATTTCTTTGACCCGATTTGATCAGCTTTCAATGGGAGCAAATCTTGGCAGGTATACGGCATGCCCACCGACATCTTCCCCCACTCTTCTGTTTCTTCTTCTCACTTCTTTTTTTAAGTTGATGATGGTGATTGTTCAATTAAGTAGATTGGAATCGAATTCCAAAGAGAAGAAGTGACTCGGCTCGCCGTTGCCTGGAATATGTTTTTGGGTATATAACGTTTAACATGCATTCCCTTCTTCTATGTTTAACTCAACCACTTTATGAGTGTGATTTATCTTCTTCTTATCTATCTGCTTAGGAGTATCGCCTTTGCATATCACAAGAAGCAACAACGTTCATTTAATTCAACATTCCAGCCGGAGGTTCCTGCCATCATTCCTGTTGGGTGCGTATCATTTTTTTTTCTATTCAGATGAACTTGCTTCTTTACTTTGAATATATACCTTAAAATCGAAGGGATATGTCTAATGGGATCTGCCTATTATTTTATTGTTTAATCATTTTGCCTAATGGGATATTATTATTATTTAAATTTTAATCTAATTTGGAAGATATTGAATGATAAGACTACGGCTAGCAAAGTCGGAAGATATTGAATTCAAAACTTTTGTTTTCCACCATATCTTTAACTTTATAAGCTTTTTGTTATGTGGTATCAAAATTTTAAAGCTTTCTAAATGAGGCAAACGAAAGCCACTTGCCTTTCCAGAATAAATCTATCTTAATTACTTAATTAAGCCTTACCTACCATACTAAAATGAGGATACTACTTCTCTGTTGACTGCCTCTGTTTTTTCTGCTTACTGATCTAATTTTTATGTTTGATTTTTAGCATCATGAAATGATATACATGACTAATTAACATAATTGGATTATTTGGCTAATTAACATAAGAGGTGGCCTCCTCCTCATTATTAACTGCTTTTATGGTGATCTTTTTTATTCTGATATTTCTTCCCTTTTATATAAGTCTGTTTTGTATATACCATTTCACATCAGTTGCCTTATTTATATCTCTTTTTGGAATTTGCTTGGGATTCATATGGGTTTGTGTTCATGGAGTCTGTTGTTCTCTTGAAAAGCTAGGTATTAGCGAAACTCTATGAAGATTTTGAGATAATTTTTCGTTTTCTTTTTTTCAATTTCTTTGTTAGTTCTCTTAAATGTAATTCTCATGAGTTATTAGTTGTAAGGATTTTCTCTTATTTCTTAACAATTGATTCTGAATGATGATCAAATCACTAATAGATAAGAGAGATCATTTCTTTTTTTTTTTTTTTTTTCGAAAAAGAGAAGTAGAGATGATCAGTGGGGAGGAAGGGAAAGAAAAGTAGTAGAGGTAAGCTTCTTTTTTTGAAGTTCATTGTTACTTGCAGTCTCTTTGCTTTCATGTACTATCAGAAATCAGAATATGTGATTTTTGTGCTACTGTGCTTAATTGATATCTGTCATTATTATCACTCTAGATTCCTTCATAATAACTTCAAATTTTTTTGTTAGTTTTTTTTTGGCATCAAAGAAAGGAATTTCATTAAAATGGAACAAAAAAAGGAATTTCAAGCACTCAACTTCTATGAACCCTCTATAATTTCTGGATTCCTATCTACTTAACGTTTTTGCTTCCGGGCTCCCGGCTTTTCTTGTTTTTCTTAGATTTATTGGTGTTTCCCCTGGGGTTTGCAGGTGAGAGTAGCTTCCGGAGCTGGCTTCTTACCCTTACTAGATGCCTCACCCTTACTGCCACTCTCTTCTTCCACAACATTGACCACCAGATGCATGAGACAAAAGATATTCATCTTGCTGCTGGATCAACAATAGCAGCTCCAGTGTAGACATTCTTGATTGCAGCTCCTCACAAAGGGCTCCAATTATCGAAATGCTACTTTCAAGTTTCATTAGCTCACTGATTAAATGGAAAAGCAGAAGGTGCACTACTAATCGTGTTGCGCAAAAATGGATTTATAGAAGAATGTTGAGTTTGGAGTTGCTCCAATTCATTGAGCGTGCTGATTGCTTCCCTTGATAAGTAGCTGTCTTCACTACTATGCAGGTTTCTTTTGCCAACATTCTTCTATTGCAGCATCAAGGAGGGAAATACATTTTCCCAGGTACACCTAAAAAGTATGGTAAACATTGATAAAGAAATGACAAGATAACAATAACCATAACAAAAAGAAAAAAACTGAAATAAATTTGTACTAGGAAAATAACGACTAAGCAACCATTTTGCCCTCTAGCGTTTAGACGTTTTGCCCCCCGAACTTCAATTTTGGGACGTTTTGCCCCCTCAACTTAACGGCTCCGTTAAGTCGCTGACGTGGCATTGCCATGTGGCACAAAATGCCACGTGGCATTGCCATGTCAAACTAACCTAACCCAAGTTACATTGCCACGTCGGACCAAACTGGTGACGTGGCTATGCCACATGGCATTTTTGTGCCACATGGCAATGCTACGCTAGCGACTTAACGGGGCCGTTAGGTTGAGGGGGCAAAACGTCTCAAAATTGATGTTTATGGGGCAAAATGTCCAAGATTGAAGTTCGAGGGCAAAACGTCTAAACGCTACAAGTTCAGGGGGCAAAATGGTAAATTAGTCGGAAAATAACGAGGCATTTGAAAATGCCATTCTATAATAATGTGCTTATGAAAAAATTACCCTCAGTTTTGATGCATTCGACATAAAGGTACACTGGTCTTTGATGTCACCAGCTGCCTTTAATACTTGAACAATTTCCCAAAAAATGAACAAGGCTAATCAGCCCGTCACTGCCATTTTGATTCTGTGTACTCAAGTCTCATCTGGAATAGAACCAGAGCTCGGAGAAGGAACAAAGTTCTTCCCTTTGTCATGTTGAGAACATTGAGTTTTAGGGAACAACAATCTCAATATTTCCTCCTTTCATGGATTGACAGTACTCATATCACCAAATATAGCATCCTTGCAAGTAAATTTAGGACAGTTCCCTAAAAGGGAGGGTTTCTGATTCTTTGAAATGCTTCAACAAACACATTTATACTACTGATAGATTTCTGCCTTCTCCTAAGAGTACCACAAAATTCCCAGGGCAATAGTTGGTAATATGATTTTGACCCAGCAAGCGTAACAGTGTGTTTGGTCCGAAAGAAATGGGAAGGAAAGAAGACGGATGGAAAGAAATGGGAAGGAAGGAAAATAGTTCTTTTGTTTGGTAGGGGAGAAATGCATAGAAGGAAAGAAGTGGAGGGGAAATGGGAGAGAAATGGCTTGTCCATTTCTGTAGATTTCACTTCCGCCCAAAACTGGACGGAAATGGTGGGGAAGAAGGGGGGAGGGGGCTTTCAGTGTATTAAAAAGACTATCATGCCCTTAAAATTTGTTTCAAATTACAAATTTACTTCTCAATTTGTTTGTTATGGGCTTCTCAAATTTTCAAAACTTGTACTGCTACTTTTTTATTTTTGGTTAAATGGGCTGCTACTATTTTTTTTTCAAATGGCCTGCTACTTTTTTTTGAAATGGGCTGCTATTTTTTTATGTGTGAAATGGACTTCTAATATGTTACTTGTTTCCATGATTTATATGCATTTTACAAAAAAAAAAAAGGTGATTATAAATATAATAATATTTCTATATAATATACTGTACAAATTATTTACGTTTTCTTATTAATTTACTACAGAAAAAAGTGTATTTAAATATAATTCTTTTATTAAAAAGGAATAGAAGTATTCAACTCTATAATGTTTTTTTATAATTTTTATTTTGCATTTGAAAATAATCAATGAGGTTTTTTTAAGAAATTTATCAATGAGGATAAACTAGTCATTTCATATAAATAAAGTTCCTTCCTCTCCCATTTCTCATCCATACCAAACAAGGGAAAAAATTAATTTGTTATTTCCCTCTTAATTTCTTTCCTTCCTACCAAACATGGGGGAGGAAATGTGACTTCCTTTCCCTTCATCTCTAATTCCTTTCCCTTGCTATTTTCTTTCCTTCCTAATTCTTTCCTCCCTACCAAACAGACTCTTAACAGACTCTAAGAGTTTGTTTGGTTGAAAGGAAAGAAATAGAAAGGAAAGGAAATAGCAAGAGAAGGGAAATTTAGAGTCTGTTTGGTAGGGAGGAAAGAAATAGAAAGGAAAGGAAATAGCAAGAGAAGGGAAATAGGAAGGAAGGGAAAGGATATCATATTTCTAATTTCCTCCGTCATATTTGGTAGGAAGGAAAGAAATTAGGAGGGAAGTACCAAATTTAATTCTTTCCCTTGTTTGGTATAGATTGGAAATGAGAGAGAAAAGAACTTTATTTTTACAAAATAACTATTTTATACCCTTTCTTTTCTTTTTTTATTAATATTTATATCAAATTCACTACTTTTCATCCTCATCCACTATTATTTTAAAATGCATTTATTAACCGTATTGAAATTTTTCATTTCATACCTCCTAAAATTTCTTCTTGAAGTTATTGCTTGTAGGATATACACTCCTAGCAAAAAGAGGAGGGAGTTAAATTCGTTGCTGTCTAAACTAGTGAGACATAAAGTTGAAGTGCTCGACTTGTGTATACAACCTGAATGGAGACGCTTTCGATTTTTGCCTTGGCCTGATACCCTTTGCACTTCGGATTCCCTCACTACATTGAAGTTAGATATGAGTCTACAACTCCGTCTTCCTGCTTCCATAGGCTTCCCAAGGCTTAAAACGTTACATCTTAAGCGTATTATATTTCATCAAGAGAAGGATCCAGAGCGACTTTTTTCTGCTTGTCCTAAACTTGAAGATTTGCTTCTCGGATCGTGTGCTTTGATTTCCAATCATCCTCCTCAAAAGCTTAGTATTTCTATCGCCTCCCTGCGGAGATTAATTTTTCACCATGATACATACATTGTCCTGAGCATAAATTGTTCAATTCTTCAATCTCTTGAATTTCTTTGTTACAATTTTAAACTTTCCGAGTGTAATCTACCTTCATTGGCTGAAGCTTATCTTCATAATTGGGACCATATTCAGTACGGGCTTGAGTTATTTGAAAGAATTCGCCATGTCAAATCTCTCCGACTATCAGCTCAAACTATTGAGGTACGCCAAGTTGTTTTTTTTCCATACTTTACATGCTTTTTTTATTTTAATATATATATATATATATTTATATTTATATCAAACTCTGCTAACCAAATTCTTCATTTGGTCTAAGGAATTCCCCCTTTCAAATCAGTTTAATGTGGATTCTCTTCCAACATTTCACAATATGACCCATTTGAAACTGTCATCCATAACAGTATGGAAGAAAGCTTCACTAATGCACATTCTTCCAAAATCACCCAATCTACACTTTCTACACTTTCCTAAGGTAGGTTTCTGGATCTTCGAATCTTTAATGTTATATACTTACTAATATTATTACTCTGATCCAATTTTTTAAATACTAATTAAGTTTCCGATTCTTGTTAGGGGCTTATCTTTGAATATTTAAAAATGGATGATAGCCTTACGCTAGAGAAGGTTGTATCGTTCTATTTTAATCGTTCTCTCAAATCTTTGACCATCTCAAAGTTTTATGGAAGTGAACTTGAAGTGAATGTTCGTTTCCATATACCGAAATTTGATTATGTAGCAGCTGATGTTACTTTCGTAGGAAAGATACTTGAAAATGCTGATGTTTTGGAGAAGTTTAAGATGGAACTAGCGAACATGAAAGTGTACATAAAGGACAAGTTAAGCAGCTTCTCTTATGCAGATTGTGATCTGATCTTATAAACCATTCTCCTCTTGAATCCATCTACTTATTTCAATTAAGTTGTTCACACTTTATTTTCTTCCTCTACAATTTTTTTCCCTTTGTTTTTTTTTTTCTTTTTCCCTTAGCTCAAATTTTTTTTTTTTTATTTCAATTTAGTTGCAAAGAACGCTAGTATAAATGTATAATCATACATCAAAAAGCACTATGGATCAACAATAAATTCTATTTAACAAACCCAAACTGAACACAAAGAAGAGAAAATCACAGGAAAAGAAGGGAAAATAATGACAAGGGAATTAATCTAAGATGCTTACAATCAAAATAGTAAAGGTAAAGTAGGAATTCTGATCATCAAATCAGCGAAAACGCCTCCTCAGAGAGGCACTATAAATAAAACACCAGCGGTTGGTAGAGACTCCCATCATATATATCAAGAGTTTCTATATATATCCTTGCTGTCTCAGTTTCTGTTTCAATACTCTGACCTCAAATTCCAAAAATAATGATTAACATATGATCAGTTAGTTACCTGGAGGGCAACAAAAGATAATCCTGAAGCAGAAGAGTATCGAATCCATTTCTTTGAAAAGAAGTGTAGATTCCATTTCCATCATCATCATCTCACAAAAGTCTGAAGATGGCTTTTGCTTTAATCCAAGTAAGGAGCTTTTTGTTCCTTTTTTATTTTTGGACTTGTCGACCTGCTGCTTGACTTTTTCTCCTGTTGAGAAACATATCTGTTCTAAGTGAACCCTTTTATGGTGCAATAAATACAGCTTTAGCCCTTAAAGATATATATACATGGAGAGATGACAGGATCCATAATGCTTAACAGGAAAGGAAAGGAGACCAAAAAATGAAAAGCCAAAGAAGAAAATAAAGGATGCAAGGCAGAAGAGAACTAATGAATAGTAGAAAATATGACAAATAACAAGGTATTTGATTATAGTTGGTATTTACCTGGTAAAAAAATTGAAAACATATCAACAGATCATTATTGCAGAAGAAAGAACTTAACTGTCTGATTAACCGATTCAATGGAAGACAGAAGTGCTAGATTTATACCAAGTTATATCATTGCAGAAGAAAGTGTTGAGATTGCCATCTAATCCAACTAGGATGCTATATATTCAATTTTGAACACTGGAAAAAAGAAAATTATTAGAAACTAATAAAGAATACCTTTGGTGGTGGAGGCTTGGTCTTTACATAGACCTGCCAATTAAATAAAGAATTCATCTCAGCCATTAAAATGCACATTTTTTTACTATATCTTCCCCTCGACAATTAAAAAAACCAAAAATTCATATAAACTCCTAACTATCAAAATCTTTTTGCTAGTCTTATAGGTCATTAGAGAATTAGTTGTTTACCACACTCATGTGAGCATGAGAGGATCCATAATTATGCTGACACCTTCACTCCTTGCTGCCTAGGAAGTTATGGCAAAAAGTTAAACTGAGTACCCTTGGATAAGATTTAACTGAGAAATGCAAATGCTTTAAAAAAATATATCAAAAAATTTGAAGGCCTCAAGGTAGATGAAGTCTGACACTTGAGTCTCTAAAAGCAAGCATAAATACTTGATACTAGTATATACCTCTAATTGCAGAGTTCCTATTTCCTTCTCTATACTGAACCAATATGAGAAAAGTATCCAAATTTAGTTCAAAGTAATGCTCTAACGCCAAAAATACAAAGTAATAATAATGCAATAATAATCTAAAGAAAAAAAAAATGACAAATTACAACTAAGAAAGTTCATATTCCCTGGAACTTCCTTTTCCAATTTCCCTTTCCATATGTGTTTGATTAGTTATATAGTATATTACAAAAAAGTCAAATCTGAACAACATAACCCCATTAGCCCCAATATAATAGTACAATTAAAGGCTTCAAAAGATCAAAAGAGAACTGGAATTTTCTCAAGCAGTGTGCTTACATACACTAAAATTGCTAAAGAAAACGAGAAAAATTACCTTGGCCATGCCTAGACTGAAAATGAGGACACACGACAAACAATGGAAGAAAGCCAGCAAAAAGATTAAGTACTGAAGTTCTCTTACCACCTTTAATTTTGACACATAGCATGGATTGATTAGATATTGGTTCAGGAGTTTACCTTGAATAGCAGTCAAATTATGGCATATCCCCAAAGTGGCCAGCTGCAAATCAGAGTTGATTAAGTTTGAGTTCATTTCTATTGGAAACAAATTTATTGACTAGCTAGTATTTTGGAAGCCTAAATACATGGGGATTATATAAAAACAAATCGTTAGACAGAAGTTCAGAATTGAAATTCAATGTTTTCACCCTTATACAAAAATGAAATTTTAAGCTAGAAAATAAGTACTCACTTGACAAGTACCAAGTCATACTCAATAGGATCACCCCTTTCAAAACTGGAATTGAAAACAGTTCCATTAGTGAGTTTCCCCTGCAAAAGGAATGGCAGTTTATTTAAACCAAGAAAGTTATTGGTGGTATGCAACTAACTTTAACCACAAAGTTTGTATACAAACAAGTAACAACTAGTTAGACCACAAACTTTTCACGATTCCTTTATACCAGCCATAATTCAATCAAAACTATCCAAGCTGGTGGCCCTTTACTATGAAGTAGGAAATTAGAAATACTAACAAAATTAGGATGTAAAACACCAAATAAAAGAGTATTAAAAATTATAGTTTAATGAATTCCTTAAAACTAGCTAACCTGTTACCTGCTTGAGTAATAGACACAGTAACAAGAAAAGACTACCTTTACACATCTAGGTGTCCCAACAATTACCTTTACAAGTTTAGCCAATTCCCTGGTTGGCAAAAGTTCCAAAACACATGGTGCCTGCCATATCTAGTCCCCTGCACAATTACAGACAAGTTTAAGGAGTTAAGAACTGAACTTTTGTTGGATCAAGGAATCAATTACTTACATCAAGGTTGTGACATGCAAATTCTACATTTTGATATCAAATTAACATTTAAAATCCTCACCATTCCAAATTAACATCCTTATCAGCATTACAACCTAAGATTGAGAATAGCCTACAAATCACATCCAATTAATTTCTTCCACCTATTGGTATCTTTTACAATATAAATTTGAATTTTAGGAGTTACCTAAGATTGAGAATCGCTGATTTCATGTTTGGAGATCTCCATTGGCAACTCTGCATCAAATTGAACTTAGATGGCGCTGAAATTAATTGAATAGTAGAAAAAGCACCGGTAACAGCAACAATGCCGTCTCTTTTGATCTCCGATCAGGTTGTCAAACATCCAAACTATAAGAAACTAAAAATCTAGGGTTGAACATTCCTAATTAGTAACAAACGTGATGTCGACAGAGAACCTAAAAGCTAGAGAGGCAAAAAGGAAACAGATTGATTTGAACTTAAAACGCAGAGAGGTAAAAAGGAACAACCTTTTTTATTAGCGCTTTCAGTAGCTAGAGATGGCATTGATGTCGGCATGAACTTCACTCTCTCAATTCTAGATCAATCTTATCCACCATTTTGAATCTAGGGTTTATCCTCATCAAACCTGTAAGTTTCAATCTCGCATTCAAGATCATAATAAAAATTTGAATTCAATGAAAAGAGGAATTGAGAAAGAGATTGAAGAAAATTTAGAAAACCGTTTGGAGGGAGAGAAAGGATGAGAATTGGTTTGAGGGAGAGAGTGTGTGAAACCGTAAAAAATTGCAGAATGACTGAAAATTTTTTCCTTTTTTCTACCAGGGAGCGAGAATGACTTCATCAACACAAAAATTCCTTTTTATTTCCTTGAATTAAGTAGTTGGTTCTGCTAAAATTACTTTGTGACTTGTGTGGGGAATTATAATCTTGTTCTGTCTTTACACATCACATCAAACCACTCTTCCACCTCTTATTACTACAAAGTGCAAATTCAAGAATCAAATTCAAAAATCAAATTCAAGAATCATTACCATGGATTATGAATTTGAGGAATAAAAAAGTATCCTAATCTCTAAAAGATTTAGTCAAAATCATATTTCCTGTAGGAGAAAAGTTAATAGATCCTAATCTTAAAAGGATCAAGCCTATTTAACCCTTCTATTAATCTAATTTAATTATTATTGTTTTGCTTCTTTTCTTTTTTTATCTTCTTTGGGACGTTGGAAGCTACTTTGATCTCTTGCTGGGGTGAACGACTTATAAGGTGAAAAAGTAAGGTAATAATCTCGCATCTTAAACTAATTTATTCCCTTTTCTTTTCTATTTTACTTTATAGGCAATTCTGTGCAAAATATATTGTTCTAAATCATACAAATTAATTTTGCGTTGTCGTTGATGAAGGGATTCGAAGAACAAGATGGATTCTGTTACCAAGGTGTCATCTAAATCCCAAATTCGTGAGCAAACTTGTGGGCAGGATGATGATTTTGGTGATAGAATTAGTAAATTGGCAGATGATATCCTTGTTCGCATCCTTTCGTTTCTTCCTACCAAGGATATCATAGCTACCCGTGCACTGTCAAGCAGGTGGAAATTCTTGTGGAAATCCCTTCATCTTCTTATTCATCATTTTGATTTTGAAATTGGTAACCAAGTATGGAGACAAAAGTGGAATACGAGTGTTGTTGTTGACAGGGATACGGTTCTAAGACAAGTTGAACAAATTCCTGACAGCGCACGAATACGAAAACTTCTTCTTCAAGTTATTGATTGTCGGATATCCACTCTTAGCAAAAAGAGGAGGGAGTTGAATTCATTGCTGTCTAAACTAGTGAGACATAAAGTTGAAGAGCTCGACTTATGTGTACATCCTCAATGGAGACGCTTTCGATTTTTGCCTTGGCCTGATACCCTTTGCACTTTGGATTCCCTCACTACATTGAAGTTAAAAATGAGTCTACAACTGCATCTTCCTGCTTCCATATGCTTCCCAAGGCTTAAGACCTTACATCTTCAGCGTATTAAATTTCATCAACAGAAAGATCCAGAGCGACTTTTTTCTGCTTGTCCTATACTTGAAGAGTTGCTTTTTGCAATCATCCTCCTCAAAAGCTTAGTATTTCTATCGCCTCCTTGCGGAGATTAATTTTTGCTCATGATACATACATTGAACTGATGATAAATTGTTCAAATCTTCAATCTTTTGAATTTCTTTGTTACAATTTTAAACTTTCCGAGTGTAATCTACCTTCATTGGCTGAAGCTTATCTTCATAATTGGGACCATATTCACTACGGACTTGAGTTATGTGAAAGAATTCGCCATGTCAAATCTCTCCGACTATCAGCTCAAACTATTGAGGTACGCCAAGTTGTTTTTTTTTTCCATACTTTACATGCTTTTTTTATTTTAATATATATATATATTTATATCAAATTCTGCTAACCAAATTCTTCATTTTGCTAAGGCCTTCTCCCTTTCAAAGAAGTTTAATGTGGATTCTCTTCCAACATTTCACAATATGACCCATTTGGAACTGTCATCTATAACCGTATGGAAGGAAGCTTCATTGATGCACATTCTTCCAAAATCACCCAACCTACGGTGTCTACACTTTCCTAAGGTAGATTTATCTTTGAATCTTCAATGTTATATACTTACTAAAATTATTACTCTGATTCAGTTTTTGAAATACTAATTAAGTTTCCCCTTTTTGTTAGGTGCTTATCTTTGAACACAAGGATGATAGCCTTACGCTAGAGGAGGTTGTATGGTTCTATTTTAATCGTTCTCTCAAATCTTTGACCATCTCAAAGTTTTATGGAAGTGAACTTCAAGTGAATATTCGTTTCCATACACCGGATTTTGATTCAATATCGCGTAGTATAAAAGCTGATGTTCGTTTCGTAGGAAAGATACTTGAAAATGCTGATGTTTTGGAGAAGTTTAAGATGGAACTAGTGAACATGAAAGTGTGCCAGCTTCTCTTACGCAGATTGTGATCTGTTCTTATAAACCATTCTCCTTGCAAAAACCATCTACCTCTATTTCAAACCATTTGGATTTTGTTTCTTTTGATTATGATCATGATAATAATCGTTCATGAATTAATGTTTTGTCACATTAATGCTAAATTGTTGAAATATTCAATTAGCTGTAGGTCATGATGTCTAGTGGATGACGAGTACAACTAGGCAAAACCCGCGCGCTACACTGCGCGAGGCTAAACTCATACTTGACGTTGTTCTTGGTTCTTTGTTCTAATTTAAGTTGATCATCATTCTTTTATTATTGATAGCTAGATTTTTGGTTAAGAGGTGTTTTTTTTTTTAAAAGGAGGAAGCATGCTGTGACATGGAAAATGAGAATTACTGAGATTTCGAGCATATATTTTTAAACAATGGGTCTGATGACTGATCTACGGTGGTGGTAAAAATGTCAATGTTTTGAAGAGGTGGGTCTGAATAAGCATCTGTTGTTAGCTTATATTGTTTGCAATGATGATCTGATGGTAAATGAGTCATGATGTGGTTATGCCATACATTGAACTAGGTTAGAAAAGTTAATGAGGAAAGAATGATACATCTCTCAGACAGAAAGGGCTGGATAAAAGAATGGTGGCAAAATATATTACATGAAGTATATATAATCTGTCAATGAGGTAACATGACAAAAACACAGAGCAAAAGAAGCAATAAATTAAAATGATTATCAACTAAAATATAGAAAAACGAACAGATTTTGCCTTAGAATGACAGATGACATATATTCCATTAAAGTAAGCAAAATGATGGATTCATATGCTAATTATAATAATGTTAATCCGAAATCATAGTGATTGTTCAGGCCATACCAAATGGCCAAAATTAGACATAACATAAAACTAAATTTGTTTCAACATCCCAAAAGGGTCAAGAGAGTTACAAAATGTTTCCATCAAGAGTGAGTACTGCATAAGACCACATCAACTGGCTGTTGGAATGTCTGACTTCTGAGGGCCACCTGCAGAGTACATGTCAGGATTACTTAGCTAATCGCTGCCTATATATTTAACGAAATTTGGAGGATAAGAAGCAAAGTTCAAAAGAAGGGTACTTGTTAAACCTCCAGCAAGTTAACACAAAGTTCCTGACTGGTTCGCTCCACCTCTTGTATAGAAAAGTTCTTCATGTTTGACAGGAGCCAAATACCACCGCTGCCTGTACTGAGTCACTGGTTCAACAATCATGACCTCGCTGAAGTTGATCTTAGTTTGCTGCCAATTTATGTGCAGCATCTAGTCCTTTTCTGGTTTCCGAACAGATTTGGTTAAGTTATAAAAGCATGTAACCTTCATTCAATTATTCCAGCAGTACCATATTGCTTAATCCCGGGAATTAAGACTATGAGGATTAAACTAAAATGACCAATTTTTCTATCAAAACAATTTCCAAAATCTCTTAATCCAGCAAATGATGTCCAAAACTCATTATTCCTAAACAATTTCCCTAAGGTTGCGTTTGGTTCGTGGAATGTAGTGGGAAAGCGTGGTAAGTTAAATAGGGGAAATAACTTTCCCATATTTGGTTGGAGGAATCTAA
>AWWV01014019.1:0-32526 GCA_001974805.1 Corchorus capsularis | reverse complement strand
GGTTGGAGGAATCTAATTTTAAGTGGAAATGTCATTCCCATCTAAAAAGGTGGAAAGTTCACATTCCCAGGAAAGTGTTACTCTTTTTCTCTTGTCTTTCTCTTATATTCTCAAAATTTAATAACTTTTCCACGTTAACCAAACATGGTAATTCTATTCCCACAAAAATAAAAAATTATACTTTCCCACTAAAATAACATTCCTAGGAAAGTAGTGTAAATGACATTACCATGTGATACATAAGATACCACGAACCAAACATAACCTAATGAATTTACTAATTGGGTATGTATGAGCCATGTTAAAGAAGGGATTATAGGTGGGCTGTCAAAGAGCACAATTGGTCTGTGAAACTTATGTTGATACTCAGTAGCAAATCAAATTGGTGAAATTTCAAAAGCAATGCAATAGAGAAAATAAAGTAATTACCTGTAGGTCAATATTAACCTGACAGCTAAAAAGTTAAAAGAAATCTCAATTGAACTTACATGGCTAGTCCAAGTATGCAAGAGTGTAGAAAAAGTTGAAGAAAAAGGTTTATAAATTTCAGCAGTCAATTCATTATTTACCACCTATAATCACTGTTCCTTCTCCTCAAATCATGATAGCAACAAAGAATTTGACCCCCTAATTTCAATTTCTTGCCTGAAAGTTCTCCTACCAAATTAGAAACATGAATTTCAGTTTTATCAATAAGAAACATTAAAGCATGAAATTAGCAAGCAAGAAATATACTTTGGATGAGAATAAGCACAACTATAAGGAAGAGAACAACAAAGAATTGAACTCCACATCAATCATTATTCTTTTTCAAAACGTATACTAAAGATTTTATATATCAGTCATTGCAATGAGAAATATCTGGAGGGGTATGTGACCATGATGATCTTCCAAACTTGTAAATTTCAAATATCTGTTTCTAGAATACAAATTTATGCTTTATATATATCTAGCAATTTTTGTGTTTCTGAAATATATATAGATAATATTATGGTCTGTACGTATGCAGTCATTGACAAATTCCTATAACTGGCCCCATTTTAATGCTAAGCTGACTAAGAAACTTGAGTCATATCGAGAATTTTTACAGAGATTATGTCTCATATAAAAGGTGACTTGAGATCAGGGGTCTCTTGTGATGCCACAGCCACACTCAATGAGGAGGATTATGTTATGTCAATCTCTCTAGCTTGAGTAGAGATGAATTAGACAGATGGTACATGCTCTTTTAAAAAGTTATGAGAAAATGAAAGAGCATAGCATGGTGAGTTTGATATGGCTGATCTTGTCATTGCACTACACCAAAATAGGCCTATAGCAAGCATATCAGACAAGAGTATATGACAGACTTCAAAGTTTTCATCTCATGATCACTTGTAATAGCAATTATAAGAAGGAAGTACTGTATTTGTTATTTCCTTAGTATTCTAGTTAATTAATGTGTAGTAGAAAAACAAATTCTTGCAGTATGTATGCACCTGCATGCATAATATACTAATGTATAAACATCTAAATAAAGGCATAGGACTATAATTTCCTATATTAATAACGTATATTTCGAAAGCTTAGACATCTTACCTTCATTTTAAGGTGGAAGACATTTATCTCCTTTTTTGATGATACAATCCCTTGCAATATATTCTGCTGTTATATCATCTCTCAAAACTCTGCTAGCTTCTTCTGACATCTTCAATCCTTATCATTTTTAATTAGTAAAACTCCAGAAGAAAGCGATGATAATCAACTAACAATAAGCTCTGCAAATTTAAAGATTAAAAGAAGAAGAAAATCTTACAAACACAAATTCATCGTTTACGGTGCAATAAACACAATGAACCCTTTTACGGTGCAATAAATACAGCTTTAGCCTTTAAAGATTTTTTTTTTGAAAGGGATAATCAAAGAGTGATTAATCACATGAACAAAGACCAAGCAAGAAGGACCAACCCGCAGGCAGAAAAACTAAGAAACAACAAAACAAATAACAACAAAAGGCAAACCATCACAAAAAGCTAATCCAAACCACGACACAAGTCTCACACATCCACACCCAAACTGCACAGACAATTGAAACAAAGTTGAAAGATCAACTCTTCACGTGAACATAAAGAAGAATGTCATTCCAGCAAAGATGCTCTACTCGCAGCAGACAACTCCATAAAATTACCAAGAAAAAACTCATCAATGATAACGATTAAAGAATCAGAGACACTAACTATCTTCCTCCATAGCCTTAAATTTTCTAAGATCACCCTATCATCGTAAACAAAAGAGATGCCCAGCTTTTCCCAACATCCAAAGTTGCTTGAGCTTCCTCAATCAAAATACGATTTCTATTTCGAACGTCACCATCTGAAAGAGAATCATCGACCACTTCCACTATTTGCTACTTAGATTTTTGTGACTTAGTTCTTTGTAACTTAAGTTTCTTACTCAACTTCTTACTACGTTTCTTATTTTTCTCCAACAGATTACTAAACCAATCATCCTCAAGATCCTCTTCAATATCCTCAAAAACTCTACTCTTCCTCTCACTGACCTTTGTTCTTTGATTATCTGAATCAAAAGGGCTTGCATGAGGACCAGAATTAGAAACAAGATTTTCTTCCAAAGAGTCAGGCACAAAATCCTCCACCAAATCAGTTTCCAAAGATTTTGCATCATTACTAACTAAAACTCCATTAGGAAGATTACTAAAATTTGAATTCAAACTATTCTCTACCATAATATTTTCCAAAGATTTTGCACAATAACCACCCATAACTCCATTAGGAAGATCACAATTAATTGAATTCAAATTATTCTCCACCCTATCAGTTTCCACAGAATTTACGTCTAAAAATCCTCCTGATAATTCAAAATTTGTCTCCGGCCAAGACCTCTGTCGCAACGGCTCCACCACGGCCTCGCTCTCCACTGTAACCCGGATTCTAAATTTGATACCAAACGAGTATCCAACTGCCAAGTTGGGGAGAATTGACAAACTAGGACCAAGGATCTGCATCCTTGCAGTCTTAAGGGAGTTTTTATTCCTAGTGAAATCATCCAACTGCAAGAATTTACCCCACTTATCACCAAGAACCGAAAAAAAATTAACATGCCATAGTTCTAGTGGCACATCATCAAGCTGAACCTAAACAAGAACCTGTCTTTGAAAACCAGTGGAATCCCAAGGGAAAACATCAACAACTGAATTGAAGCACTTCTCTGTCACCATTTTCATGCAATCATCGATAAAATCTTCTTCTTCCACACTAATAAAAGCATAACATTACTAAGCTCTCTAATCTCCACTTTAAAGTCACCAGCCTTGATAAAAGAAATCACTTCTTCAACTTCATTAATTGATCTAAAAAGGACAACAAAACTTCTTTCCAACCAACTCCGATGGTCTTCAGAAATAAACACATCCAGTTCCATCTCCTCGCTAGACTCATGACCCTGTTCTGGTAACTCTGGATAAGCGTCTTCCTTATCTGCATACACAATGGGACTATTGGGATCTACTAAACTATCAACACCCTTAGAAAAAGAACCGGAGCCTGATCTGACATGCTTACTTTCTGATCTACTAATCTCAAAACACGATTGAGACCTGTCTCTGACATACCTCGGATGAGGATTATCAGCTGCCTTAACTGTGTTCACCACATCTCTATAGCTTCTTCCATCAAGTTTGGACTCAACGCACACCATCTCACCATGATCCTTGCTTCTTCGAACCCATTTTTGTTTTCTTGTATCTCTAGCTTTATAGGTTCTGATTCTGCTCCCTTCCAGATATCTCTGGTCCGCTTTAACAAGTCCCAAATAAGCATCTCTCCTCATTCCAAAATCTAACAAAAGCATATGTAGTAGGCCCCTTTTGTCGATTTCGTCGTTGAATGAAAACATGTGCTACTCTACTGTAATCTGAAAAAGCATCCCACAAAGCATGTCTAGATACTCTAAAACTCAGGTTGGCAATGAAAACAGAAAAAAGTTTTGATCGCCAATCCACTGAAACACTCGCCTGACCCTTGTCGCCAAAGCTTCCTTTCACCACCATATCGACATAATACAACTTACAATGAAGACAAACTCTTCTAATGGTTTCTGCAGATCCAAATCCAAGAAGAAAAATGAAAAGAAGGGGCAAAAGAGATGAAACAAGAGAAGGGAATTAACAGAAAGGATTAACAAGGAAAGAAATTTAATTTCGAAGAAGAAAACTAGAATTTGATGGGCATTTTCCAACTATCAGGAAGGGGAAAATAGAGTGGAGAGGGCTGGCGGTGCTATTTTCTTTAGCCCTTAAAGATATATATATACATGGAGAGATAAGAGGATCCATAATGCTTAACAGGAAAGGAGACCAAAAACTGAAAAGCCATAATTGATTTTATTGATTCTTCTATCATGGGAAATCTTACAAACACACAAATTCATCTTATTCTGTATTACGCATCACATCAAACCACTCTTTCACCTCTTATTACTACAAAATATAAAAATTTTCAAATATTTGAGATTTGAGAATTCTTACCAACTGCATCTCATAGACTAGATAAAAATTTTCTTGCAGATGTTCAATGTTGTCTTTGGTGTAAATCAATTGCTATATTAGCACCAAGGGTCTCCAGGAATTCTAGTTTTCCTGCATGCTAGCCAAAAACTTGTCTTCAACAACAGAGTATTCCACGGTATTTTACTGAATGCTCATTGATGTTGCCATATACTTGATCGCCTTGCTTGAATTTCTTAACATGCCTGCCCACTTTCACAACTAAACCAGCAACATCATAGCCTGGAACAATAAGAACAAAAAGAAGAGTCACAAAGCCTTACAAGCACAACACAAGAAAGGGGAGGATAAATTAAATTTGATAACAAATTTATACGTAATTAAAAGAATTAAGGTAGAAACTGTCCTAGATGCCAGCAGGAAGTTGAAACAAGTCTCCATACCCTTAAGCTTTGCTCTTTTCAGCTGCGGAGGTATGGTCTCATGCTTGGGCTTTCTTCATTCGATTCCGCATGATGCTGATCCGGAACATGAAGAGAGGAACCTCGATACGAATCCCTACTGGCTTCCGATTGTGTTCATTACTACATGGCCATTTGGAGCGCTAGGAACAATCTGGTCTTTGAAGATAAAAGGACAAGCCCTTCTGATTGGGCTGATGAAAGCCCACAAAAGACAAGACAAGGTCATGATATAGGTAGTGTTGTTATATAAAGGGTCAAATAATACAAGGGGCCGGCGGCCAAAAGCTTTGAACAATTTTCTCGCTTACCAAACCAACATGGGAAACCTGCCTTCCTTCCATTCGAAGGCTTCGAAGAAGGGTTTTGATCACATCACCTCCCCGAGTCAGACCGAACAGAAGATGATGGACTCAGAAGAAGAGGAGAAGATGGATTCTGTTAGTTGTCCTGAATCGCATGATGAAGATATTATTAGAAAATTTCCTGATGAAATCCTCCTCCACATCCTTTCTTACCTTCCAGCTGAAGATATCGTAAAAACTCTTGCGTTGTCAACAAGGTGGAACTCCTTACATTCTTCGTTTCCCTTTGATCAGACGAAACAGGGTCCTGAATCGCATGAAGATAGTCTTAATTTCGATTTTTATGCTTACTATAGTAGGTATGGGTGGGATGATTCCGATTATATTAATCTCGACGGTACACTTTTTCGTGGTTCCGGTTCGGAAAATCAAGGTTTGGGTTACGGTGAGAGTATTTCGGTGGATTCTTTTCACGATATGGTTAAAAGTATTCCTGATGGTTCAAGAATAGCAAAATTTCGATTTCGTTGGCCTGTGCTTGTGGTCAACCAGAGCAAGTTACAGTCATTGTTATGTCACGCCACGAGGCATAAAATTGAAGACATGGACTTTGACTCTGACTTTGTTACCCATGACCCTCACGGACCGGTCAGTCGCTTGCCTCGTAGCCTTTTCAATCCCGAACCGGTCATGTCCTTGCCTCGTAGCCTTCTCAATTCCGACTCACTCACCTCATTGAAGTTAATAATGCAATTTACGGATGTAAAGTTCGAGTTTCCCACTTCCATATGGTTACCAAGACTTAAAACTTTACATATTGAATGGTTTCAAGATTGGGAACAGCTGATTCTTCCTGGCTCTTGTCCTGTCCTTGAAGAGTTGATTTTACGGTGCACCAGTCGCGATTATATAGAGATTTCAATTGCCAGTGCCGAGTTACAAAGAGTAACTGTTGAATGTTTTTTCATGTCCCAAAATTCACGTACTTGCCTCGGGGTTAACTGTTCAAATATTCAATCTCTTAATATCTCTAATTGGCGTGGCCGTGGGGACATTCAAGTTTGTGACCTATATTCACTGGCTGAAGCTGATATTGACATCGATTGTGAAGCTTATTCATACAAATCACCTGATTTCTACAAGAATGACAATAGTGATTTCTCGGTATGGATGATCAGTACCCCTCCCCCCCTACCTGAGTTACTTGCAAGTATTCCCCATGTGAAATCTCTGAAACTATCATCTTCAACTGTTAAGGTATGCTAATTAATTAAAGTTTTCCATATATTTTGCATCCCTTCTTTTGGAAGATTTCTTTCTAATTCTTGTGTTTCGGTTTCTTTCTAATTCTTGTGTTTCTTTTAGGCAATACAATTTTTGCTTTGCCACAAGGAAATTGAGGTGGATAAGCTTCCAATATTTTACAATTTGACCCATTTGGAATTGGGAATAGCTGGGCGTAGAGGAGGACTTCTTCTCTTAGTGTACTTTCTCCAAAAGTCGCCTCATCTACAATCTCTACACTTGCATTTGGTAAGTCTGATGGCATCCTTCAATGTTACATATTCATACTCATTCATTCTAAATATTTACTTCTTTTTTTTTTGTCAAAGTTTTGTCACCATAGGTTTATCATTCCTTGTATAATATTAATTTCGATTTAATTTTTATTTATTTGTTAGGGGTATTATGATTATGGAGATAAGGAGCAATATTGTTTGAAGGATGTTGTACTGCCACCATGCCTAGAACATTGTTTGAAAACTCTTAGCATTTCATCTTTTAGGGGAACTACAAAGGAAGAGATTGATTTCTTAAGATATATACTTGAGAATGCTAAAGTTTTGGAGCAGTTTACAGTTCGTTGGCATGATTACCATGGGAAAGCAGTTTCTGTAGAAGAGAAAATGTCGTTACAACAGGACCTAAGCACGCTATTCCGCTCAGATTGTTTATATCAGTTCTTCTAAACCATTCTTCAAAACATTTTTCTTTCTAATTTGTTTGAATACTTGTGATTTTGGAATACATAATTATAATGTTGGAGTCTCCTAATTAATATGAATATTGTTACTCCATCATATCAAGAACGTTCTTCTGTTATTGATTGCTTTTTAAGGTTCTGTTTCAATACCCTGACCTCAGATACCACCAGAATACATACATGATATAACAATAATGATTAAGATATGATCAGTTACTTGCAGAGGCTGTAGTTCCAAAAAAAGATGATCCTGAAGCAGAAGGGTTGCTGCCTTTACTCTGAATTCTGAAATGAAGTCTAGATTCCAATTCCATCTCACAAAATTATAAAGTGGCTTTTTCTTAGATCCAAGTAGAAAGGGATTCTTTGTTCCTTTTTTTCTTCTTTTGGACTTGTTTACGGCCTATAGCTACTTGACTTTCTCCTATTGATAAATGTGCTATCATGGGGTCATAATCTGTTCTATGTGAACCCTTTTATGGTGCAAAACTATAGTTTCAAGCCCTTCAAGCCCTTCAAGAATATTACATGGAGATCATATGACACACACACACACACACAAAAGCAATAAATGATTTCTTTGATTCTTCTCTCATGGGAATTCTTCCAAACACAATTTAATTTCATCTTATTTTGTATTACAAATCAAAGCAATCTTTCCACCTCTTATTAGAACAAAATATAAAGTGCAACATTCCAATCAAATATATATGGATGAACGGTTGGATGTTTATCAGGAAAATTTGAAAGAATATAGCTTTTGATAGTCTATTCTATGTGAATTCTTTGAAAGAATTTGAGGCAGAGCATCAGTTTTAATTTGCAAAAGGTTCTTTGTTATCATATTGGGATTGAATTGTTCTCGAATCATTTTTGATGCAGAGCATCAGTTTTGAATTGTTCAAGAAAATTTAAGTAGGTATGAATTTATTAGCAGCCTTGAGATATAAAAACTGAAATTTTGCATTGGAACTTGAATTTGTTTGAGGATTGAGAAATTAGAGAAGATTTTAGAGTTACCTACTTTCTTTTCTTCCATACCAAGGAAGGTTGTCAGTTTAGGTTCATATATAGGCTATAATAAAACGATGAAAATATGTTAGTTAAGATTAGATATGTGTGTATTCCATGCTGTCAAACTCACATGGCTGTTGGTAAACATAATCATATAGGGCTTTGTGTAGTAGTAATTAGATATAGACAAGTAAAGCAACAAACAACCTTATAACCTTGTTATTTCCACTCCTCCAGATTTGTTGTGACCATCAGCTATTGTCCAAATCCGACTGGTTGAATCTCCGGACCTAGAAATTGGGGCAATGAGATGGCTTCTGAATGTCAAGATTTGAACATTCAACAATTAAGCCACGAAATTCTCCATACTTAATCATATTAAGCTCATAAATTCATAAAATTAACATTCATTTAAGAAAATGGTCAAAACTAGGGTGGAAAAGGCACCTATCCTTAATTGAAAAGAATGTAAAAGTTGTCAATGAAACCCAAAATGGCTCAAACTTGACATATAGCCATAATATCATGTATGTAGGGTGACGCCACTCTCATGGTGCAAGAATCATGTCTAAATCGCCCCTAACGCGAAATATGTCCTTAATTGAAAACGCAACAAGGTTTTTACAACTGCGTCAGACTGAGCTAAGATTTCACCAGAATGGTCAGTAAAGCTCAAGGATCATCATAGTATCTTCCTTATAGAAATCGCATCCTCCTTGCTTGGTCAATTTCATCAATTTCGCCATTTTGTCCTTAATTGAACAAAATGCAAAAGTTATCATTATGCTCCACGGGAGAGCACAACGGGGTGGGCGACCTCTCCTGAATGTTAGGATGAAAATATAAAAGAGATGCGAGCCTTGAAACCTCACACCTTCTGGCCAAAAAAAAAACCTCACACCTCCCTTGCAAAGATAGATAAATTGCTCGCTGACAAATATTGTTAACTCACCAACTCCTTAAAAGTGCAAAAGACAGGGAGATGACTCCTGAGAGCAAGAAGGCGCCTTTTGGACTACAGGAGGCGGCTAACATTTGTGAATTTAGTCTCATGAGATATCACCTTATCCAATTAGAAAACGTGTCATCAAACTCCTTGTTTCTTAATTTCTACATTTGCTAACAACTTCTTTAAAGAAGTTATCTTCTTCTGAGTTTCTGCTATATTTCTAGGAAGTACGACACATACTTAATAATAGAAATAATTATTATTTACATACTAAAATCCGGCCCCTTCTTAGGAAAATAAATCCTTTTCCTAATTAACTTAGAATCAAGGAGGTCAAAATCCAAGTAAAATAGGAATTTGAGATTAAATTTGGATCACTCATCTTGATTTCACAAATTCATTTACAAATTTACCCAAAATGTAAATTAGCGTATAAGCAAATAAAAAATACCATTATCTTTCTATAATCATCAAAATTAAGAAATTACTACTCATATACTTGAATTTCAAGCATAACTAATTGATTAAAATATATAATTATGAAACTCTAATTAACTTGATTATATAGCAACAACCATCAAAATTATAAAATTTAAAGTAAAACATTACAATTAAAAACTTACAACAGAATTTCCACAATAACGTTAGTAGCTATAAAATATCAAATCCAAAGGATCATTGGCTTAATCCAAAGATTATGAAAATAGAGAGAGCTAATTAATGCCCTATCCCTACGTATATTAAGGTGAAAAATATGATTCAATTAAGGTTATAATTTATCTATTCTAAAAATATTTTAATAGCTAAGTAACATGGGATATCCAAAAAAGTGACAACTATGAGATTGTTAGAGTGAAACCACGTTCCACCAGTCCAACCGCAAAAAAAGTAATATGAAGATATATTAATGTATTTTTAGTTATAATCTATTATACCATTATATATAGATAGAGTAGATGATGATTTTCGACTCATTTTTCCTCAATGAAAAAGATATAGCAACAACCCAAAATCAGCATAATCCTAGATTTAAGCATAAGAAGATGGTGATAGATCTAGCTTACCGAAACTGGTATATATCTATGCATTTCTAACCTTGATTGATTTTTTTTATCAGTTCTTTAGCAATTAAAATTGGTTGGAACATACCATACTAGGCAGAGATTTGCAAGAATGTAGACTTTGTTAAACTCATGAACAAAAACTCGATAAATTATAAGAACGGTAAAAAGGATAATATAGGCAGAACCAGTTGGTACATATATAGTAGCATTAACGAGAGCATAATTTCTCTTTTCTTTTTCTTTTTTTAATTTTTGATTTCCACATCAAAATTTTAAAACCTTCAAAGGACAAATTAAGTAAGTATATAAAAATCATTACACCAATAGGGAAATTTGTTTAACCATACACTAAACTTAAGAATAAGCTACATCATTACACTTATGGAGTAAATTTAGCCCATCATTACACCAAAAGATAATTTCCATGATTTCTATTTACTTAAATTTTTGTTGCAAGAATTTTTTATATTATTTCATTTACTTAATTAATTTTTAAAACATAAATATTTCGTACTTTAAATTTATGATGATTCGCAAATTACTAGTTTTATTTAAAAATCCGAGTCCTATTCGTAAAAGGATTCTTATCCTTGGCTGCCCTGTTAAGCATATAAAATACGAGTCCTATTCGTAAAAGGATTCGCAAATTACTAGTTTTATACGTGTATGTACTCAGACCATATTGAATTAAGATGTCCAGTTTCAAATGATTGCTCATGATCAACTTTCTTGTCATTCAAATTAGGAATATCATTAAGCAATCCCTTTGATGAAGAAAATAATTTCTTCACAAGATTAATTGGTTCTTCCTATTATCCACTAAACTTCAGGAGCTACTAATTGAATATTTCAACAATTTAGCACTGTGACAAAATAATTCATGCACGATCATTATCATGATGATGATTGAAAGAAACAAAAAATGCAAATTTATTGAATGATTCATGAATTAACCCAAATGGTTTATTAGAACAGATCACAATCTGTGTAGGAAAAGCTAAGTAGCTTCTCCTTTATGTAAACTTCCCTTTCCACTTTGTCCGTCTTAAGCTCCTTGAAAGCATCAGCATTCTCAAGTATCTTTCCTACGAAACGAACATCAGCCGCTACATAACTCGGTATATGGAAACGAACATTTACTTCAAGTCCGTTCCCATAAAATTTTGAGATGGTAAAAGATTTGAGAGAACGATTAAAATAGAACGATACAACCTCCTCCATAGTAAGGTTATCATCCATGTGCAAACATTCAAAGATAAGCCCCTAACAAAAACCGGAAACTTAATAAGTATTTCAAAAATTGAATCAGATCAAGTAATAAGCAATAGTAGTAGTATAACATTGAAGATTCGAAGATCTAGAAACATACCTTAGGAAAGTTGAGACACCGTAGATTAGGTGATTTTTGAAGGATGGGCTTCAATGCTGCTTCTTTCCATAGTGTTATGCCTGACACCTCTAAATGGGTCATATTGTAAAATGTTGGAAGAGAATCCCCATTAAAGTTCTCTACACGGGAGAAGGCCTTGGAGCAATTGAAGAATAATTTTGGTATATATTAGACGGAATTATATACTTAAATAATAATAATAAAACCAAAAAGTATGTGTAAAGTAAGGAAAATAACAACTTGGCGTACCTCAATAGTTTGAGCTGATAGTCGGAGAGATTTGACATGGCGAATTCTTTCAAATAACTCAAGTCTGGGGAGACTATATTCCCAAAGGCGAATATCAGCTTCCGTCAATGAAGGTAGATCACACTCCAAAAGTTGAAATTTTAAGCAATAAAATTCAAGAGATTGAAGATTTGAACAATTTATGCTCAGGAAGACATGTAGCATGCTCAAAAATTAATCTCCGCAGGGGGGCGATAGAAATAACAAGCCCATAATGATTTGGAGGATGATTGGAAATCAAAGCACACTCTCTAAAAAGCAACTCTTCAAGATTAGGACAAGCAGAAAAAAGTCGCTCAGGATCGTCCTGTTGATGGAATGTAACATGGTTAAGATGTAAGGTTTTAAGCCTTGGGAAACATATGGAAGCAGGAAGACGGAGTTGTAGACTCAAATCTAACTTCAATGTAGTGAGGGAATCCGAAGTGCAAAGGCAATCAGGCCAAGGCAAAAATCCAAACGAGCGGTTCCATTGAGGACGTATATATAAGTCGAGCACTTCAACTTTATGACTCACTAGTTTACACAACAATGAATTCCACTCGGTTCTCTTTTTGGTAATAGCCGATAGCCGCCGAGAATCATTCCATTTAAGACGAAATTTTCCTATCCGTGCCCTGTCAGGAGTTTGTTCAACTTGTCTTTGAACCGTATCCCAGTCAACAACAACACTTGTATTCCACTCTGGTCTCCATACTTGAGAATCAACTTCAAAATCAAAATGATGAATAAGAAGATCAAGCGATTTCCACAAGATTTTCCACCTGCTTGACAGTGCACAAGTAGCTATAATATCCTTGGTAGGAAGATACGAAAGAATGCGAAGAAGGATATCATCTGACAACTCACTAATTCTATCCATGTTCCCTCCTCTTGTTCTTCGAGTCCCTGCTTCTATCAACAACAATGGGAAAATTAATTTGTGAGTGTACCGACCATAATATCGATACGACTTTCTGCCAACAAATTAAAGGGAAAAAAAATTATCATAGAGAAGATGGAATTCGGCCTTGACGCCAACATCCTATTACTACCTTTATATACACCCCTAATTCACCTACCCTATTTTGTGTGGGCTATTAACTAATATCCTAATCTTTCTTAAAAAAAAAAACTATATAATATCCTAATCTATTTAGGACTACATAAAAAGCTTTCAAAATTTAATTTATTGATCGTTTCAATAAAAAAAATCCTTTATTAGTTTTGGCCTATATTAATTATACTAGTTTTGGCATGTACGTTGCACGTAAGTTAATAATTTATAAAACATAGAAATGAAAATAAAATTATTTTGGCTATTGATTTTCAAGACATTTGATTGAAATGACCTTTATATACACCCCTAATTCACCTACCCTATTTTGTGTGGGCTATTAACTAATATCCTAATCTTTCTTAAAAAAAAAAAAACTATATAATATCCTAATCTATTTAGGACTACATAAAAAGTTTTCAAAATTTAATTTATTGATTGTTTCAATAAAAAAAATCCTTTATTAGTTTTATCCTATATTATTATACTAGTATTGGCATGTATGTTGCACTTAAGTTAATAATTTATAAAACATAGAAATGAAAATAAAATTATTTTGGCTATTGATTTTCAAGACATTTGATTGAAATGAACACAAATTCGTAGGAATTTGCAATTTATATGATGAATGGAGCAAAATTAGCTTGGCCCGCAATAAGCCATTTGCTTTTGGCAAGACCTTAGACTCTTTGTTACGGGCAATAGAAACCTGTAGCCAAGTGTTTTTTCCACTCCAAATTTGTATGTCTAGTTTCATATTTACAATGTCCATTATATAAAAATGAAGCCCATTAACAAATCGTATTAGGCACATCTTTAGCAAAAATGACTGCAAAATCTCAAGCCAAATCAAGATTTTTCTTTTGATTTTCATACTCTAACAAATATATAATAAATTTATAATAAATGAATCTTTATAAATCATAAATATTAAAATAACCCAAAAGAAATAAGTATAAGTTTGTAAATAAATATAAAATTATATTTAAACATAAAAATTAAAACAAAATAAGTATTATAATATTATGGCAAATAATTTTCGAAGAGCTACTGGTATTTAATATGTTGTTGTTTCAGTCAAACACTCTAGGATACTTTCACCTGATTCCAAGATGCCTCTTTTCTCAGCTGCTTCCTTAAATGAAATATATATAACATGATTCAACAGAAGTCTTAGATAAAATCTTTCACCTAGCGCTCACAAGGAAAAAAAAAAACCTTAGGAGCCAGCTGTTGTTTGCATTTTATTAGTGAAAAATTGGTGAAAATATTTTTCAAGAAAAAATAAACCTTCTTCTCCTCTACCATATAATAGTTCTGTTTTTTTAGTGGTACAATGAAATCTCATTACAATCAGAATATTTCTTTATATGCCCAAACAACTTATGAGAATTCAACCCAAACTAAGAAATTACCATATAGATATACACCAGCTACAAATTAAACAAACAAATAAATAAACAAATTAACTAAACGCACATTTCCGTGAGACTTGAACCTAGCACCTCACGATCCAGGCACGGTGCACTCATCAATTGAGCTAACAACTCGGGTGCATCCATATAATAATTTCTAAATAAGTATTCTTTTTAGTGATTCAAGTTTTTTATTAATTAGTCTTCACCTCCTCGTGCGTTGCACACGATACATTGTGTTTAAGTTAAACAAAAATTAAAATATTAATTGAAGTTAATTATAAATAAATCAAAGGAAATAATTTTATATTAGCGTTTCTTTATTTAAAAACATTTTAAATTTTTGTTACACACTCCAGTACATTAAACTATCAATGCACACTAAAAACTAAAACCATGTCAATCACAATTAAATTTTAAATAATTTTTTAACTTTTTTTAGAATAAAATATAACGCTTCATTAGATAGTATCTGGATTACAAACACAAAAGGTAGACTCTCATACCATACATGATCATCATCTAAACCATAGTCTAATTTAGATATCGATGTGCCAAGAAATTGCATCGACGTTTGGTCTTGCACCAAGTGGTAATCCAAGATAAGTACACGGCAGCATCCCAATCTTACAATTCACCAAACTCGCCCAACTTTGAAGTAAATTTTGATCCACATTAACACCAATCAAAACACTCTTGCTAAAATTAATTTTTAGACTAGAAATAAGTTGAAAACATCTGAGAACCCTTCTCACATTTTTGACCTGTTCGACATCCGCTTTACAAAAGTGTCATCCCCATATTGCAAATGCGACACCTCCACTGTTCCGATTTGGCAGCCTTGGATAAAACCCAATTGAACCGGTCTGTAGAAAAACACACTTAAAGCCTCCCCAACCAAATTAAACAAGAAAGGAGAGAGAGAGAGAGGACAGCCTTGACGCTTCCTCCGGAAGTCGTAAAAGGCCTGCTAGCCGAGCCATTAACAAGCACGAAAATTGCCGGTGTAGTAGCACATTGCAGAATCCATCCGATCCATTTAACACCAAATCCCATTTTAGACATAACAACCTCCAAAAAATTCTAGTCCACGCAACGCTTTCTCAAAATCGACTTTGAAGCAAATCCCTCCATCTTCTTCGTTTGCAACAAGAGAGCAATCTAAAATTTGCCTTCCTTTAATAAAAGCTAATTGTGATTCCCCAATAAGATCGTTCATAACCATACTTAACACCTTGGCAAGGATTTTATACAAACATCCCTTGGCCTAAAATTTTCCAATTTTGAAGCCCCTTGACATTTGGGAATGAGAGTAATAAAAGAACTGATGAAGCTAATTCATCTTGCTTGTTCAGTCATTGATTTACCTTTGATTCAACTGATGATTCCATTCCCTTCTTTTCTGAAATGGATAGGAATCCTCGGATGAATCTTCCATCGCGTACCTGAGCCAGGCTGGCTGTGGAATGGCGAACAATTGGAAAAATTTAAACCGAGAAGAGGCCAGGCCTTCAACAAGGTCTTGCAGAGCCTCTTGCAGAGACTTACCTTTAGCATAACACTGTAAAGTAAGAGCCTTGCCTTGCTTAGGTCCTCGTCTACTTCAAAGTGCTCCAAAACTTTAGCATTCTCAAGTATATATTTTAAGAAATCAATCTCTTCTTTTGAAGTTCCCCTGAAAGATGAGAAGCTAAAAGTTTTCAAACAATGTTCTAGACATGGCGCTGGTACAACATCCATCAAACAATGTTGCTCCATATTTTCATAATCATCATATCCCTAACAAAAAAATAAAAATAAAAACTTTAGAGATTGTAAATAAACAAATAAAAATTAATAGTATTGAAGGATGCAATAAGACTTACAATACATGACTTTAGAGATTGTAGATGAGGCAACTTTTGGAGAATGCACACTACTAGAAAAGCTCCTCCTCTAAGACCTACTTCCAATATTCCAAATGGCTCAAATTGTGAAATATTGGAAGCTTATCCATATCCATATGCATATGAACTTCCTTGACTTGCTTGTCGAAAAGTAAAAATTGTATTGCCTTATAATAAAGATAAAAAAAATACACAAGAATTAGCAAAAATCTTCCAAAAGCATGCAGCAGCGAGGTAAAATATTGGAAAACAAACTTAATTTAGATACCTTAAGAGTTGAAGGTGATAATTTAAGGGATTTAACATGGCGAATACTTTCAAGTAACTCAGGTATGGGGGGAGAGGTACGCCATCGTAATGGTGATTCCGAGAAATAATCTGCACAATCGATGTCGATATCAGCTTCAACCAGTGAAGCTACCTCACAAACTTCAATGTCCCAATCTTGGCCGCACCAATTAGAGATGGTAAGACATTGAAGATTTGAACAATTAATCTCGAGGGAATGATATGAACAGTCGGGCATGGATCTTTTTATAAGAGTTAATCTCCGTAGGCTGGCAGATGCAATTGAAATTATATAATCGTGATTGATCTTAAAAAGCAACTCTTTAAGGCGAGGACAACCGGGAAGAATTTTCGCTTCCCAATCTTTAATCCCTTCAATATGTAAGGTTTTAAGACTTGGCAACCATATGGAAGTGGGGAACTCAAACTCTGCATCCGTAGATTCCATTGTCAACTTCAATGAAGTGATTGAACCAGAAGTTAAAAGGGTATGAGGCAAGGGCATGAGTGCTTCGTAAGGGTTTTGGGGATCGAAGTCAAATTCCAACTCCATCTCTTCAATTTGATGCCTCAGCCCCGCAACGTCCGATAATAATGACTCTAACATGCCCTGGGTGTCGGGTAGCAAAGGATAGCGAAGACGGAACTTTGCTATTCTTGAACCATCCGGAATTGTTAGGATTAGATTTAAATTTGTTGTCAGAATTATGTTTAATGACTGTTAGACTATGTTTAATTACTGCTTAATCTATGTTTATGCATGCTTGACACTTGTCAATGCTCATCATTACTGTTGAGCATGTGCAAGCCCATGCTTTTATGCTTTTAAGGCTCTTTATCTTCATTATGCAGAATCAATGAACCATGCTTATGTCTTATGAAGAGTTTTTCTCTGTTTTTCATCTAGTTTTTCCTTTCCTCTTTGCATGCTAAGGTTTTAGATTCAATCTAAATCCAACAATTGGTATCAAGAGCTTTTAGGTTCTTTGAGTGACCTGTAAGGGAGTGAAAACACGAGAGAAAGCAAGGATTAGGTAAAATGACTTCTGGTGGTGGAAATGTTGTTCCTTTGCCACCAGTTTTCACTAGTGAAAATTACCATTTATGGTCAGTGAAGATGAAGACGTATTTGCAAGCTTATGATCTTTGGGAGGTAGTTGATTCAGGGAGAGATCCTACACCACTTAGAGGAAATCCAACAGCTGCTCAAACAAAGCATCATGCAGAGCAAGTAGCGAAGAAATACAAAGCCCTCTCATGTATACAGAATAATGTCTCTAAAGTCATCTTCATGAGGATTCTGACATGTCAAGCTCCTAAAGAAGCCTGGGATTTAATCAAAGAAGAATTTCAAGGGTCAGAGCGGACGAGGCAAATGCAGCTAGTCAACTTGAGAAGGGATTTTGAAAATTTCAGAATAAAGGAAGATGAATCTGTGAAGCAGTATGCTGATAGGATTGTTGCTCTTGTTAATCAGATCAAAATTCTTGGTGAGCAACACTACACCAACAACAGAATAGTAGAGAAGATTCTCAACACTCTACCAGAGAAGTATGAAGCAAAGATTTCTGCTTTAGAAGTTCAGCAAGATGTGACACAACTCTCTTTGCAAGAGCTTATAAACTCTTTGTACTCTCTTGAACAAAGAAGAGCAACGAGACAACAAGCAGCAACTGAAGGTGCATTCTCTGCAAAAGGAAAAGAGAAAGTGCAGACCAGAGGAAAGAAGAAAGGTGGCTGGAAGAAGAAGAATGACAAAGAAGCTACAACAAGCAATAATGATGGTGAAAAGAAGAAAACTGGTTTGTGTAAGTTCTGTAAAAGGCCAAATCATGCTGAGAAGGATTGCTGGTTCAATCCAGATGCTACATACACCAAATGCAGTCAAAAGGGACATGTAGAGAAAGTCTGCAGAAAAAAAGACTCAGCAACAACAAGCTCAATTGGCTGAAGATTCAGATCTACATGAAGAGCAGTTGTTTGTGGCTAAATGTTCAGCTGTCATAAGCAAAAGCAACAAGAAATGGCTTATTGACAGTGGTGCAACAAATCACATGGTGCATGACAAGAAGCTGTTCAGCTACCTTGATGAAACATACACTTCCAGAGTTAAGATTGGAGATGGAAAGTATCTAGATGTGAAGGGCGAAGGTAATGTCCAGGTTTGCACTCCATCAGGTACTAAAATCATTCCGGATGTGCTTTATGTTCCTCTTATAAATCAGAATCTGATTAGTGTTGGTCAATTAGTTGATGATGATTATGCAATAGTGTTTAAAGGAAGAACTTGTACTATTTATGAACCTGCTGGTAACAAGTTGATCTCAGTAGGAATGAAGCATAGATGTTTTAGCTTAGCATGGAATGATCCTAGTGCTTACACAAGTTCTGTTGATGATTTGAATTTATGGCATCAAAGGCTTGGTCATGTGAATAACCAATCTCTTTCAAATCTGCAAAAGAATGAGTTGGTAGTTAATTTGCCTAAATTTGATGTGGATGAGTTTATTTGTGAGGCATGTCAGCTAGGAAAACTGTGCAGGGCTCCTTTTCCAGCAAAGTCAGCTTGGAGAGCATCTACGAAGCTACAGTTGGTGCACACAGATATTTGTGGTCCCATGAGGACCTCATCTCTAAAATGGTAGAAGATATTTTATACTGTTCATTGATGATTTCAGTAGGTTTGCTTGGGTTATTTTTTGAAAGAGAAGTCTGAGGTTGCTGGTGTCTTTCACAAGTTCAAAGCACTGGTTGAGAACCAAAGTGGAAGCAAGATTCAGGTGATAAGGTCAGACAATGGGACTGAATATATGGCAGACAGGTTTGAAGAATTTCTTGCAGAAGCTGGAATTGTGCATCAATTGACAGTTACCTTCTCACCACAACAAAATGGTGTGAGTGAGAGGAAAAACAGAACTGTAATGGACATGGCAAGATGTTTGCTATTTGAAAAGAAGCTACCTAAGAAGTTTTGGGCAGAGGCAGTAAATACTGCAGTTTATTTGCTCAATAGATTGCCAACTAAAGCTTTGAAGAACTTGACTCCATATGAAGGTTGGAGTGGTGCAAAGCCATCAGTGACACATCTCAAAGTATTTGGATGTGTTTGCTATACTTGGATTCCAAATGTGAAGAGAGGGAAGCTGGATGAAAAAGCTCAGATTGGAGTCTTTGTTGGCTACAGCACTGAGGTAAAGGGTTACAGAATTTACAATCCTGCTACCAACAAAGTTTATCTAAGCAGAGATGTCAAGTTTGATGAGAATGCTGTTTTTAAGTGGAATGAAGATCAATGGGAGCTTCCTGAGGTTTCTGTGCAACAACAAACAGAACCGGAAGGAGTTCAGACTGAAAACTTTGATGATGAACCAGTCAGGGGAACTAGAAGTCTTGAAGATGTTTATGAGAGATGTAACATTGTTGTTCTTGAGCCTTCAAGCTTTGAAGAAACAATGAAGTTACCTGGTTGGATGGATGCAATGAAGGAGGAGCTCACCATGATTGAGAAAAACAAAACCTGGCAGCTTGTGAATAAACAAGAAAACAAAAAGCCCATTGGTGTCAAGTGGGTTTATAGAACCAAGTTGAACTTAGATGGTTCTATTAACAAGCTAAAGGCTAGGTTAGTTGTGAAAGGATATGCTCAGCACTTTGGTGTTGATTTTAATGAGACATTTGCACCTTGTAGCAAGGTTGGATACCATCAGACTCTTGCTTGCTTTAGCTGCTCAGAATAAGTGGAAAGTGTATCAGCTTGATGTGAAGTCTGCATTTCTTAATGGATTTCTTCAAGAGGAGATTTATGTCGAGCAACCAGAAGGTTTTTAAGGTGAAAGGTAGTGAAGATAAGGTGTATTTGTTAAAGAAGGCTTTATATGGACTTAAGCAGGCTCCAAGGGCTTGGTATGACATAATCAATACACATTTGCTGCAATGTGGTTTCTAGAGAAGTCCTAGTGAGCCTACATTATACATAAGGTCAGTTGAATGTGATTTACTGATTGTTTCATTATATGTTGATGATTTACTAGTTCTTGGCAGCAATCAAGATATGGTGAATCAGTTTAAGAATGAGATGATGCAAGTGTTTGAAATGACAGACCTTGGTGAGATGTCATACTTTCTTGGCATGGAAATCTCTCAATCTCAGCATGGTATCTTCATTGGACAGCAGAAGTATACCAAGGAGATACTGAAGAAGTTTAAAATGGATAACTGCAAGGCTGTTGGGACTCCTTTGAGTCAAGGAGAGAAGTTGCAAAAGGAAGATGGCAGCAACAAGGTTGATGAAAATTTATACAGGAGTTTAGTTGGATGCTTGCTTTATTTAACTGCCACTAGACCTGACATTTTGTATGCAGTTAGTTTGATGTCAAGGTTCATGCATAGTCCTTCTGAACTGCACTTTAGAGCTGCTAAGAGAGTGCTTAGGTATCTTAGAGGTACTATGGACTATGGTGTTCAGTTTAAGGATGCTGGAAAGTTTGAATTGACTGGTTTTACAGATAGTGATTGGGCTGGAAGCAGTGATGACATGAAAAGCACTTCAGGGTACTTTTTTTCATTTGGTTCTGGTGTTTTCTGTTGGTGTTCCAAGAAGCAGAATACGGTGGCTCAGTCTACAGCAGAAGCTGAGTATATAGCAGCAACTGCAGCAGTGTATCAGGCCATTTGGTTAAAGAAGTTGTTGATTGATTTGAAGAATGCACCTGGAGGAGCTATCAAGATTATATGGTGGATAATCAATTTGCCATTGCAATTGCTAAAAATCCAGTTTCTCATGGCAAAACAAAACATTTTATGATCAAGTTTCACTTTGTGAGAGAAATGCAGCAAGCAGGTGAAGTTTCACTGAATTATTATACTTCTGAAGAACAACTTGCTGATTTGCTCACTAAAGCATTGCCAAGGAACAGGTTTGAAGATTTAAGGATGAAGATTGGATTATGCAGCAAATCAATCTAAGGAGGAGAATGTTAGGATTAGATTTAAATTTGCTGTCAGAATTATGTTTAATGACTGTCAGACTATGTTTAATTACTGCTTAATCTATGTTTATGCATGCTTGACACTTGTCAATGCTCATCATTACTGTTGAGCATGTGCAAGCCCATGCTTTTATGCTTTTAAGACTCTTTATCTTCATTATGCAGAATCAATGAACCATGCTTATGTCTTATGAAGAGTTTTTCTCTGTTTTTCATCTAGTTTTTCCTTTCCTCTTTGCATGCTAAGGTTTTAGATTCAATCTAAATCCAACAGGAATACTTTGAACCATATTGTGAAAGGAATCCAGGGTAATAATATCCAAACTGGAACCAGAACCACGATTAAGAAATCCGGAGTAATTATCAAACCGCTTATACCAATCAAAATCAGCGTCAAAATCCAAATAGAAATTACGAGAAAGGAAAGAACGTAAGGATTTCCACCTTGTCGACAATGCCAAAGTTGTTTCGATATATTTTGCGGGAAGGTAACAAAGGATGTGGATGAGGATTTCATCTGGGAATTGGCTAATAATATCTTCATTCGATCCCGAACAAGTTAAAGAATTCATCTTCTCTTCTGTACCCTCTTTCTTCTGACTGGGGGAGCCGATCAAAGGGAGGTTTCCCATGTTGGTAAGCACGAAATTTCTACAAAGCTTTTGGCCGCCAGCCCCTTGTGTTATTTGACCATTTATATAACAACACTCCTTTGTTAACCGACCTAATTAATAAATAATTATTAACCTAATTGTTAACCGACCTAATTGGGTTTTCTTGACACTAAAAAAGAAGTTGAAAAATAGGGTTTTTTCTTTCTTTTTTTTTCTTTCCAAAGGGCAATCTGAAAAATAGGGGTATTTTTTTTTTACTGATCCAAGAGGCATATATTCCTTTTTTTTTTTTTTCTCAAACTGGCAGAGTTACTGGAAAACCTTGTCATACATCCCATTCCATGAGAATCATAAAATCATTGAAGTCCTATATGAATTATCCTTTGTCATTGTTTTCCACTTGTGTATCCTTCTTAATTTAGTTTGTGCTGAATTTTTTATAATAAAACTATGTGGCATTTCACAATTTTAAGAAAGTAAGTCCCTTTATCTTACCATTTCCAATGCCATTTGTTGTGCAAGGCTTTGTAACTCTTCTTTTAAACTGAAACCATTCATCTGCAGATTGTTGCAGATTGTTTCAGGCTATGATGTTGCCCGTTTAGTGGTGAAAGTGGAAAGCCAGATTAAGAAATTACATGGTGAAGCAGGCCATAGACAAGTCAAAAAAAAAAAAAACAACACACACACACACAAACAAATCCCTTGATACTTGGATCTAATTAACTATATATATAGTATTTTGCCATGTGTGAAACACGTGGATTTGAAAATTTGGTTAAAATTAATTTTAAGTTCTTAATTCATGTTTGTTTTGTATTTTAAAGACTAAATTTATTTAAATATTAAAATATTATTGAAATAAATCAATACAAGATGAGTACCCCACACGCTTCGCGCCGTGTACTGTTTGATCTTTGCAAGGATTTTAATTTGGGACACGCGCTTCGCGCTGTGTACTGTTGTTTGATCTTTTTAAGGATTTTAATTTGGGCACGTGCTTCGCGGCGTGTATTGTTGTTTGATCTTTTTCTAAGATTTTAATTTGAGGTGTCTTATTTGTGTTCTCGATAATAAGTGTTTGTTTTTCGTTTATATAAATTTATTCCAATAAATGTTTTTTTGTATTACATTATCCTTAATGGAAGTTTACCCTAGAACATGAATTACTGATTGAACCGTATATTGTGAGAGAACAAATCAAATTGTGGATTATTATAAACTACAATAAGTTCTTCTCAATATTGAAATTGCGTGAGTGAGCAAATTGTAAGAAATAAAATAATGTATCAAGAAATCTAATTCTTCAAAACTGAATAGATATTTGAAGATAAAAGTTGGATCTGGAGAAGATGTAAAAAATGGTGTAGTTTAATATTAGATAACGTAAAATGAAATATCTTATAGTTTTATGTTCAATTAAATTATGGAGGCTGAGGAAGAAATAGAATATGGAGAAATGTTAAACATCCTCACAGTCAATTGATTAATATAAGAACTGTTGAGGAAGGAAATAGCTTCCTCGTGTCAAGCCCCCAATGTCAAGCAGATCACCAAGAGGAAGGAGTGGATGTCAAGCCAATGTCATGCGGATGAACCTACAAGACAAGAAACAGGACCACTCCGATGGTTAAGTCAGTTAAGGACTTTAGGATATCATAAGGAGAAACTAGAGAGAGAAACTCTGTATTTAGAGAGAGAGAAAAGATGACCCCTTATTGATGAATGGTGCACCTATTTATAGAGAGGCTCGGATCTCGAGGCATGAACTTAAAGCATCTATAGGGCGAGGATAATGCCACTTGCTCTTATGTGAGTGGTTGAAGTAGGATTTAGACTACAGCTATAACAAGATTGATGCTCCAATTAATAATATATGGTTGAAGGAGGGGAAAAAAGAAAAGATAAGAATAGAAGCACTTCAAGTTACATTCATTCTCAATTCCTTGTTCGGTTTTGAAGAAGTATGAACAGAACAAAAAGATCAGATGTCAATTCTTACCTGAATTAGCAGGGTGCCAGGCTGCCAGCTGAAAATCCAACCCTTTCAAGGCCTTCATAGGTCGGTTGATTAATTAATAATCAGGTGGGTTAATTAATTAGGTGGGTCGAAATTCTCAAAAAAATAAATAAATAAATAAATAAATAAATAAATAAGAGGTCGGTCGAAGACCTAAAGGCCAAAAAAAAAAAAGAAGACCTAAGACTAAGTAGTGTTGTTATAATACAACACTAAGTAATACAATTACTTAAGTAATATCAAAAAAAAAAAAAAGAAGACCTAAGACTAAGTAGTGTTGTTATATAAATTAAGGGTCAAATAATACAATTAGGGGCTTGCGGCCAAAAGCTTAGAAGAATTTTCTTGCTTACCAATTAATTACCAATGGGAAACCTGCTTTTGAAGTGCTGTTGTCCAGAATTGAATAAAGATATTATTAGCGAATTGCCTGATGAAATCCTCCTCCACATCCTTTGTTACCTTCCATCAAAAGATGTCTTAAAAACTTTTGCATTGTCAACAAGGTGGAAATCCTTACGTTATAGTATTCTTTATTTGGATTTTCACGCTTATTATGATAAGTATCGGGGCGATCCTACCGTTTCTCTTGATCGTGCCGGTGAACTTGATCGTGGTTCGGGTTTTTCTGATTGTATTTCCTTGGGTTCTTTTCACGATATGGTTGAAGCTCTTCCTGATTGTTCCAGAATAGCAAAATTTGTTTTTCGGTGTCCTCTGCTACCCAACAACGAGAGCACGTTAGAGTCATTGTTATGTCACGCCGCCAGGCATAAAATTGAAGAGTTGGAATTTGACTTTGAATTTTTTATCTATGACCTTTACGAACCACTCATGTCCTTGCCTCGTAGCCTTACCACTTCCGACTCACTCACCTCATTGAAATTGACAATGGCAACAGATCTAGAGTTTGAGTTTCCCACATCCATATGCTTACCAAGACTTAAAACTTTACATATTGAATGGTTTGAAGATTGGGAACAGCTGATTCTTCCCCGTTCTTGTCCTGTCCTTGAAGAGTTGATTTTACGGTGCGGTAGATACGATGATATAGATATTCCAATTGTGAGTGCCACTCTAAAAAGATTAACTGTTGAATCTCTTATCATGTCCTACCATTCGTCTACTTCCCTCGAGGTTAATTGTTCAAATCTTCAATTTCTTAAAATCTCTAATTGGAGTGGCCGCGGGGACATTCAAGTTTGTGACCTATATTCCCTGGTTGAAGCTGATATTGACATTGATTGTACACCTTATCTCTGCAAATCATCACCTGATTTCTGGAAATCACTGCCAGGGAGGATTCCCTCTCCCCCCGTACTTGACTTACTTGGAAGTATTCGCCATGTAAAATCTCTCAAACTAAAACTATCATCCTCAACTATTAAGGTATGCTAATTAAAGTTTTCCATATTTTGCATCCCTGCTTTTGGAAGATTTCTTTCTAATTCTAATTCTTTGTGTTTCTTTTAGGGAATACAATTTTTACTTAGCCACAAGGAAATTGAGGTGGATAAGCTTCCAATATTTTACAATTTGACCCGTTTGGAATTGCGAGTAGGTCGGCATAGAGGAGGACTTATTCTATTACTGTTCTTTCTCCAAAAGTCGCCTCATCTACAATCTCTAGACTCGCATCTTGTAAGTCTGATTATTGCATCCTTCAATATTACATATATATGCAATTCATTCTTCCTTTGGAAAATATATTTATATATATACTTTTTTTTGTTTTGTCCTAGTTTTATCACCATAGGTTTTTAAAGTTTCATTTAGTTAACACTTTGGCGGACAATTATCAGTATAATTAATTCTTTGTATAATATTAATTGCGATTATTATTATTATTTTTTTTTTAGGAATATCAAGATTATAAAGACATGGAGCAATATTGTTTGAAGGATGTTGTATTACCACCATGTCTAGAACATTGTTCGAAAACTTTTAGCATCTCATCTATTGGAACTACAAAAGAAGAGATTGATTTCTTAAGATATATACTTGAGAATGCTAAAGTTTTGGAGCACTTTACAGTTCGTTGGCATCATTGCTATGGGAAAGGAAGAATTTCTGTAAAAGAGAAAATGTCGGTAAAACGGGACCTAAGCAGGCTCTTCCGCTCAGATTGTTTATATCACTTCTTCTAAACCATTCTTCAAAACATTTTTCTTTCTAATTTGTTTGAATACTTGTGATTTTGGAATATACTAGTTTTAACTTTCACGTGCGTCGCACGTGGCCAACATGTTTTGATTGAATATTTTTATGAAAGTTTGATATTTACTTATGAAATTATGATAAACTCCATAAGAGACTTTAATAACCTAACTATGAAATTATAATAAATTTTCCTATGAATTTTGTAACCTTCCTATGAATTTTATAATCTCTCTCTGAGATTTTGCTAATCTCCCTATAATTTTTTGATACTATAGTATGAAATTTCAACAATCTCTCTATAAAATTATATATCATTATCAGGTTGATCTCCTCTATTTAGTACTACATAAATCATTCATATTAAGCTTTTTTCATTCGCAGATCAAGCTCGTCCGTTCAGATGTACAAACATACATAAATCATATTGAACTCCTTCCTTTGATAGTATATACATATACATATTCGATTTGAGCTCCTCCATTCGGTAGTATATAGAGCATGTTATTACACTGAGTTCCACCATTCAACATTCCTCCACAGCATATCAGTTTGAGTGCTCTCATGCTCACCAAGTTGTCAAGGCAGATGTCTTGAAGTCTAAATATGATATTCTTATGCCCAATTCCTTCGTATGGAAGCCCATAGAAGAAGCTCAATTCCAATCAGTAATGATTCAGCCTTGATGCAGCATTGTTAAATCCTATTTCAAGTAGGACTTCACAAGAGCAGTTTTGGAAGAAAATTTATAACTTTTGATTCAGAGCTCAAAAAAATGCAAATGAGGTATCGTTGGAAAGAGGATTCCAAGATCTACAACTTCTATGTTTACCTCGAGACCTAATTCTGCCGTTCCAGTGAACAATTTTGCCCTTCAAATTTCTCGATAGAATTGATCTTCTCCTAAACCGACTTGGAGAACGTTTTGGACGAAAATTCAGATGCTAAAGATGATGTGGAGCATTCCTATTAGTCACGTTGGATCCTAATTAATGAAGATAATCTAAATTTCCATCATTTTAATAATGAAATAATTAAAATATTATTTAGTAATGCCAATTTAGAAATATATTTGAAAAAAGGGTATAATCGGAAAACATAAAGTTTCCCCTTATTCGTACTTTTATATATAGTAATTATGATAATTACTCTATTTTTTATGATCTCATTATGAAATTTTGATAACCTTTGAAATTTTAATAACGTTACTATGGAATTTCGAGAACCTTTTCATAAATTTTTTTTAACCTTCTTATGAAATTTGGTTAACCCCTCTAAGAAATTTTGAAGACCTCAAGATGAAATTTTGATAGCTTCCCAACTTCTTAATGAAATTTTGATAACCAACACTATGAGATGTTGATAACCTCCATATGATATATTGATAACCACGTTATGAAAATTTAAAAACCTCCATATGAATTGTTAGTAATCACACTCTGAAATTTTGATAATCACACTATGAAATTGTGATAACCTCGCTATGAAATTTTGATAAATCTTCCTATAAAATTTTGATAAACCGCCCTATAAAATTTTGATAACTTTCTTATGAAATCTTGATAACTACAAATTTTGATAACCTCCCTATGATTTTTTGATAACCTCATTATGAATTTTTGTTAATCTCCCTATGAAATTTTGATCTACATACTATGAAATTTTGATAACCCTCTTGTGAAATTTTGAAAACTAAACTATGAAATTTTGATATCCTCCCTGAATTTTGATATCATCCTTGAAATTTTGATTACTCCATGATAAAAGTTTAATAACCTTCCTAATTTGGTAACCAAACTATGAAATTTTGATAACCTCCCCAAAAATACCACTATGAAATTTTTGTAGTCACATTTTGAAAATTTGATAACCTCTTTATGAAATTTTGATAACCTCTTTATAAGATTTTGTTGACCCCTCTATGAAATTCTGATAATCACATTATGTAATTTTGATAAACTCGCTTTAAAATTTTAGTAACAACACTATGAAATTTTGATAATCTTTCTATAAATTTTGATAATTCGATCTCTATGAAATTTCGATAATCACTCTATGAGATTTGATAACCTTCTATCAAATTTTGGTACTCCTTATGAAATTGAGACTTTTATCACTACAAGAAAAATGCAGAATACCCACCAAAATATTGCCACGGAAAATTTTTCCGTAGCAATAAGTTGGTAGCAAATCGTTATTGGTGGGTATTTCCGTCGCAAAAAAATATTAGTGAATATTTTCATCACAAATTCCGTAGGGGTGGCAATTTTTTTTGTAGTGTATAACCTTCATATAAAATTTTGATAACCACACTATAAAATTTTGATAACCTCCCTATGAAATTCTTATAACCTCGCTATGACATTTTAATAATCTCTTTGATAACCTTTCTATAAAATTGTGGTAATTAACCACCCTATGAAATTTCAATAACCAACCTAAGAGATTTTAATAACCTGATCCTATGAAATTTTGGTAACCATATTATGAAATTTTGGTAACCACACTATGAAATTTTGGTAACCTCCTCATGAAATTATAATAACCATCTTATGAAATTTTGATAACCACATAGAGACAAGAAAATCAAAATCATAATATCACCTGCTCTTCTAACTCAATAATTTCCAATTGAACAAAGTGAATGCGGCAAAACATTATATAACGAAGAGATAGAGCTTCACTAACAATAGTATTGTACGTGTTAGTGTTAGTTTAATCTTTTTATTGACATTTAAAAATTGAAATTAAAAGTAAAGTATTAAATTCAAAAAATAATAGTAAAGGAAATTTGCATGTTCATCAACTAAATCAATTTGACAAAACTTATAATTCGGTCTAAATTGAAATTTTTAATTAATTTTGAAATAATAAAATTATACTAAATTTTAATAATGGAAATTTAAGACCAAAGACGAAGCAAAATTAAATACAACGATTGGAAATAAAAACAAAAGACAAAATTAAATAGGACGTTGGAAACAAAAAGTCAAATTGACTTTCTTATAATTTAATACACGCATTATATAATTAAGATGAAAAAAATAATGGAATAATTAAAATATTATTTAGTAATGGCAATTTCGAAATATGTTTTAAAGAAAATGGTACAATTGGAAATATGTTTTAAAAATAAGGGTACAATCGGAAAACATAAAGTTTCCCCATATTCGTACTTTTATATATAGTATAGATATAATTATAATGTTGGAGTCTCCAAATTTATAATATGAAATATTGATCTGTTGTGGTGCCAAATCGTCTGCCGAAAGCCAGTTGGAGGAGCTTTGTGAAATGCCTGAAAGCACTAAAAGAGGCGTCAAGAGTGGCGGGGTTTGGTCCCCCGTTTGTACGTCTAAGTCAAGGCTCGAGATCTACGGTTTTTGAGTGAGGGTATTTAGCTAACTGATTCAATTGACCAAAACTCTCAAATTTGAACCTAATCTCCAAATTTTAACGTAAATAATACACCGAATAATGTTTAATCAAATGTATAGCTGAATTACCAAGGTGCCAACACCACCAGCACCACCTAAGATTTAGACACAGAGGGCAGTTTTTTCAAGGCCTTCATAATTAGCAGTTCCAATAGCTATGGGAATGGAAGCAGCTTGAACAAAGCTCAAATTTTTCGGTTTCGGAGCCAAAAGCTTCTCTTTAGCTAATGTGCCATATCTCTTTGGGTGATCCAAGCCTTTCTCATTGATGTTCCCATATACTTCATCTCCTTCCTTAAATAATGTTACTTGGCTACCGACTTTCACCACCACACCAGCAACATCATAGCCTGGAACTGTCTAAATGAAATAACAAGACACAACAAGAACAAATTAAGTACAAGAAATCATATAATATTGTTCCAAAAGAAAACAAAGAAAAAAGAGTAACAGAAGAAAAAAAGATAAAAAAAACAACAAAAACCTGGTACAAACAAAGAACTCAACAACTAACGTAAGGAATTACAAGGTTCCATCAAGAACAGAGGTTCCTATTAATAAAATCTGCCTTAACTTTAGACAGGCCATGTAGTTTAAAGCATATTAAATCCTTAATTTGATTGAAGACCATTTTAGAGGAGCTCTTCATCCTACCAAAGACCCTACCATTTCTTTCAGCCCAAATGTAGTAACAATAGGATGTCCAAGCCAATTTTAGAATAGTGGTGAGGAGGGATTTGCCTTTCAGACCAGAGATTGCCCATGTGAGCTCAAACTGCCAATCCTGAGCTTGCCTAGAGAGAAGCCTTGGGTTGATAGCACCTTAATTTTGACAAACCTCCCGAGAATAGTTACAACTGAAAAATAAGTGATCGCTACTTTTAGCATGTTGCCCACATAGAAGACACTCAGTGGAATCTAAATGCATACCCCAGCTTACTAATCTGTCCCTGCTGAGAATGGCTAGCCAGGTGATGAAAGAACATTTCGGGATATGCAAAGGGAACCATATGAGTTTCTGCCATGGCTGCTTAACTTGCTTGTGCCTAAGCTGATCATAAACTGTTGAAATTGTTCGCGCCAAAAAATCTCTTTGGAGATCTTGGTGAAAGGGTACCGAGCGTGCCAATCAATTTTGACCGGAAATTGATAAAAGGAAGCGAGGAAAATAAAGGTTCATTTTTGTGGTAAAAATGAGATAAAAAGTGTAGAGAAAATTAAATGATTGCTTTAAGTGCAGCAACATAAAATAAACCAAATGATTTGTAGATCCTGAATCAAAATCACACAAGAGTGTTTAAATCATTGATTCCAGACTCAAAAAACATAAGAAATGCTGTGAAAAAGGTTATTTTCTTGATTCGATTAAGAGAGATGGCAAAGAGTTGTGATTTGGTTGCAACAAACATGTAAATACAAGAAGAGAACTTGTAAAAACAAGGTTGACAAGATTAATAAAAATGAAAATATCAAGTGAGAACTTGATTCACAAGAGAGATTGAAAGCGCAGGGCTTGAAAAAGATTGGAAGCACGGAGCTTGGTTGAAGTTTTCTCTGAGAAGAGTTGTTTTAAACCTGGAGTTTGAGTTTTTTCCTTGGAGGAGATGAATGGCTATTGTGTTGAAGTCCTAAATTTCGTTGGAGGCTGCCTCCTTTATATAGGGGACGGTTGGCTAGGGTTAAAATGATCCAACGGTCGAGATTGATTCCCTCATGATTCGTCCTGATCATCTGAATTCAAATTCTGATCAAATCCCATAAATCAAGGAAATTCTAACCAACTCAATCAGCCACTAATTCAGCACGTTTTTGACCCTTTGAATGTGATAATTGTCCCATTTGATTGCTGAATTTCGAAATTAGGAAGGTTCCAAAGCTCGGTGCAGCGAAAAGGGGTGAAAAGCCAAGTGTAGCGAACTAGAGTGGTGCAGAAATCACTTCTGAATGCCATGAACTTCGATTCTTCATTACTTGTACATTAAATTATGCTCAACATAATGCCACTAAGCTCATATTTAAGTATCATCAAAATCGGATCAAGGAAATCGATTAAACCGAGCTTAATCAGCCATATGCTTACCAAGACTTAAAACTTTACATATTGAATGGTTTGAAGATTGGGAACAGCTGATTCTTCCCCGTTCTTGTCCTGTCCTTGAAGAGTTGATTTTACGGTGCGGTAGATACGATGATATAGATATTCCAATTGTGAGTGCCACTCTAAAAAGATTAACTGTTGAATCTCTTATCATGTCCTACCATTCGTCTACTTCCCTCGAGGTTAATTGTTCAAATCTTCAATTTCTTAAAATCTCTAATTGGAGTGGCCGCGGGGACATTCAAGTTTGTGACCTATATTCCCTGGTTGAAGCTGATATTGACATTGATTGTACACCTTATCTCTGCAAATCATCACCTGATTTCTGGAAATCACTGCCAGGGAGGATTCCCTCTCCCCCGTACTTGAGTTACTTGGAAGTATTCGCCATGTAAAATCTCTCAAACTAAAACTATCATCCTCAACTATTAAGGTATGCTAATTAAAGTTTTCCATATTTTGCATCCCTGCTTTTGGAAGATTTCTTTCTAATTCTAATTCTTTGTGTTTCTTTTAGGGAATACAATTTTTACTTAGCCACAAGGAAATTGAGGTGGATAAGCTTCCAATATTTTACAATTTGACCCGTTTGGAATTGCGAGTAGGTCGGCATAGAGGAGGACTTATT
>AWWV01014018.1:0-56737 GCA_001974805.1 Corchorus capsularis | reverse complement strand
GAAAAGGTTATTTTCTTGATTCGATTAAGAGAGATGGCAAAGAGTTGTGATTTGGTTGCAACAAACATGTAAATACAAGAAGAGAACTTGTAAAAACAAGGTTGACAAGATTAATAAAAATGAAAATATCAAGTGAGAACTTGATTCACAAGAGAGATTGAAAGCGCAGGGCTTGAAAAAGATTGGAAGCACGGAGCTTGGTTGAAGTTTTCTCTGAGAAGAGTTGTTTTAAACCTGGAGTTTGAGTTTTTTCCTTGGAGGAGATGAATGGCTATTGTGTTGAAGTCCTAAATTTCGTTGGAGGCTGCCTCCTTTATATAGGGGACGGTTGGCTAGGGTTAAAATGATCCAACGGTCGAGATTGATTCCCTCATGATTCGTCCTGATCATCTGAATTCAAATTCTGATCAAATCCCATAAATCAAGGAAATTCTAACCAACTCAATCAGCCACTAATTCAGCACGTTTTTGACCCTTTGAATGTGATAATTGTCCCATTTGATTGCTGAATTTCGAAATTAGGAAGGTTCCAAAGCTCAGTGCAGCGAAAAGGGGTGAAAAGCCAAGTGTAGCGAACTAGAGTGGTGCAGAAATCACTTCTGAATGCCATGAACTTCGATTCTTCATTACTTGTACATTAAATTATGCTCAACATAATGCCACTAAGCTCATATTTAAGTATCATCAAAATCGGATCAAGGAAATCGATTAAACCGAGCTTAATCAGCCATAATGTCCTTAATTGAAAACTGAGTAAAAGTTACGAAAAGTGGCAAATATGGCCTGATTCTTCCATATAGCTTATATAACCCACGTAATTCAAGTTTCAAAGCTAATGGTGAAATCGCCATGCTTAATTGGTCCCGGGATTGGATTCTGTCCTTAATTGCAAAAAATGCAAGTTTACTTCCAAGCTTGGAATGAGCTGAAATTTGGACAGAGTGTTCTTCATGATATTCTGAACAACTTTAACAAAGGACATCACTCCAAATTCGTCCATCTTCATCTTTGATTTCGAAGCCCTAATTCCTTCGTCCTTGATTGGAAAACTATGAAAAGTTTATCCCGAGAAGGCTTGAATCCAATTTTAGAGGCATGGGCCGGCCTGACCCAATTTGCATAGTACATGGGGTGGCCTAAATATTTCTCCAAGTAAAAATCACTTAATTTTCTTAATTTCCATATTAAATTATGAGAAATTAAGGTTTTAAAGTCCAAAATCAATCTTTTTCCTAATTGACTTTGGCCTATGGTGGATTAAATTTAACCATCCATAGGACTTTTAGGAGTAAATCTCAGCCCTTGATCTTGTACCGACATGTGCATTTACCATTTAGCCCAAAATGTAAATTATGGTATAAACAGAAATTTTATACTTGGCATCTGGGAAATGCCAAGCACCATTCTGCTAAAGGGTAAAGACTAAAATCCTCAATTTCAATATTTGTTTAAAGCACCAGCTGTATCTTTGCAAGAGAGGAATTGTCATGATGTCCCTCCCTTTAAGAACATTGTTGCTTTCTTTGGATATATAAATTGCTTAATTATCCCAAAAAAAAAAAATAAAGAAGAAAAAAAAATCAAATGTCAATTCTTATCTTACGTGAATTAGCAGGGTGCCACTGCCAACCCCACCAGCACCTTCTAAGACAAGGATAGGTTTACCTTTCAAGACCTTCATAGGCAGTCTCACTCTCAAGGGCTAAAGGTTTCCCTGCAGCTTCATCAAAACTAACATGTTTTGGTTTAATAGCAAACAATTTGTCTTCAACAACAGTGTATTCAGATAAAGATCCATGTTGTCTTGGGTGAAACTGTCATAAGCAAATTCTGTTATACAATTTAAAAAAAATGATCAATCTCTCTCTTCCTTTGTTGGCCAAATTTTCATTGAAGCCTTCTGTGTAGCAGTGAGAAATTTCTGAGCAATCAAAGACAAATTAAATTTCTCAATAGAATCATTCAGTTGGCAAATGGATGAATCAGACATAAATCTTTTCTATACAAAATGATTAAGGACGAAGGGTAAATTAAACTTATTTACTTAAATTAAAAGTGGAAGAGATTAAAAAAAAGTTTTATCACTATTCTAGCCAAAAAAAGTTTTATCACCATAGGTTTTTAAATTTTCATTTAGTAACACTTTGTGGACAATTAACATTATAATTCCTTGTACAATAGTATTAATTGCAATTTAATTTTTATTTATTTGTCAGGGATATCGTGGTTATGATGAAATGGAGCAATATTGTTTGAAGGATATTGTACTGCCACCATGTCTAGAACATTGTTTGAAAACTTTTAGCATCTCATCTTTTGGAACTATAAAAGATGAGATTGATTTCTTAAGATATATACTTGAGAATCCTAAAGTTCTGGAGTACTTTACAGTTGGTTGACGTGATTATGTGGAAAGAATATCTGTAGAAGAGAAAATGTCGGTACAACATGACCTAAGCACGCTCTTTTGCTCCGATTGTTTGTATCGCTTCTCCTAAACCATTCTTCAAAACATTTTGCTTTCTAATTTGTTTGAATACTTCTGATTTTGGAATATAATTATAATGTTGGAGTCTCGTAATTTATAATATATGAATATTGATCGAATCCTTATGTTACTCATCATATGAAGAGTTCTTCTGATATTGCTCTCTAACGTTCTGTGTTTCAATACCCTGACCTCAAATACCAAGATACATATATGATCAGTTACTTGAGAGGCTATAGTTCCAAAAATGATGATTCTGAAGCAGAAAGGAATTTTTGTTTTCTTTTTTCTTTTGGACTTGTTTACCTACTTGACTTTTTCCTATTAATAAACGTGCTTATGGGGTAATAATTTGTTCTAAATGAACCCTTTTATGGTGCAAAACTATAGCTTCAAGCTAAGGAAATATTAAATGCAGAGATTACACAAAAATAAAAATGATTGATTTTATTTATTCTTCTCTCATGGGAATTCAATTCCAAACAGTACAAATTCATCTTATTCTGTATTATAAATCAAAGCACTCTTTCCACCTCTTATTAGAACAAAAAATAAAGTGCAACATTCCAATCAAATATATATGGATGAATGGTTGGATGTTTTAGCAGGAAAATTTGAAAGCCTATATATAGCTTTTGATACTCTCACGGGATTGGAGAAATGACCAGATGGGAAAATGCTTCCTAGGTCTGAGAGAATGGGAATTGGGCTTTAGAATCAATCACTGGGTTCATCTTCTCATTTTCCCAGAAAGGCTTTAGTTTCAGTTGGGAAGTTTTTTTTTAATTTAAATAATTGAGATTTGAGAATTCTTACCAAGTGCATCAAACGTTGTATCAAAATTTTCTTGCAGATGTTCAATGTTGTGTTTGGTGTAATGAATAGCTAAATCAGCACCAAGGCTCTTCAGGAATTCTAATTCCCCTGCATTTGAGGTTGCTGCTATTTCGGATGCTCCAAAGTCGGAAGACATGCCTAGCCAACTGATCAAGCATATGCAAACAAATTAAAGGTTACAATACAAGCATTTTGAGTCAAAGAAGTATGAATTGAATTCTGTTTTCTGATGAAACAGGAAAAACAGAACAAAAAAAGATCAAATGCCAATTATTATAGCATAAATGATAGATTTACCAGCTAAAATCTACACTTTCAAGGCCTTCATAGGCAGTCCCATTTCCTTTCAATGAGCCAAGCTAGAAGCTGATCGATCTTTGATTAAGTAAAATTCTCATAAACAAATACTGTAAAACAACTCTTCCTTTTTGGCCAACCTATCGGTGATTTTGGATTAATTAAAGTTAGTCAATAGAGTCCTGCAATTGGGCAATGGATGAATTGAACATCCAATTTATATATGTAATCAAAAAAATAAGGTGAAAGAGATTGGGCTGATGAAAGCCCCGAAAAGAAGACAAGATGAAGGTCGGTTAAATCTCTCCCAACAATGGTTTTCTAATTAATTAGGTCGGTCGAAGACACAAGTAGTTGTGTTGTTATATAAAGGGTCAGATAATACAAGGGGGCTGGCGGCCAAGAGCTTTCAAGAATTTTCTTGCTTAACAAGCATGGGAAACCTGCCTTCCATCCCTTTGAAGGGTTTTTATAGTTCAGCACCCCGAGTCCAACGGAAGAGGAAGAGGAGATGGATTCTTTAACTTGTCCTGAATCGCATGAAGATATTATTAGCGAATTTCCGGATGAAATCCTCCTCCACATCCTTTCTTACCTTCCATCATCAAAAATATAGTAGCAACTCTTGCATTATCAACAAGGTGGAAATCCGTGGTTTCTCTGCTTCCTTGTGAGTTTTATTTTGAGTTTTATTGTGGGTTCGGTTTTGTTAAATGTGGTTCGAGTTATCCTCTAGATATCCCCTTGGAATCCTGTCACAATTTTATGGTTCAAACTATTCTTCATAGTTCAAGAATAACAAATTTTTATCTTCGCTATCCTTTGCTACCGAACAACGAGAGCATGGTAGAGTTAAAGTCATAGCCTTTTCACTTCAGACTCACTTACTTCATTGGAGTGCACTATGGATTGTACATATTCACAAGGGAATATGTGTATGCAGAGCCTAAGTTTCCCATTGAGTTTCCCAATTCCATATGGAGGTTACCAAAGTCTTAAAACTTTACACATCGAATGGTTTAAAAATTAGGAAGACCTAGGTTATGTTTGGTAATGGAGAACATTCTCCATTTTCCATCTCCAAAAATATCAAAGAAACTAGGTAGTGTCACAACATGTGTCAATGCAAACAAGCATGTTTTTAGAGAATGGAAATGGCAATGGAGTGAAAATCTCAAGATAAAATAAATATGTTCTTCATTTCCCACTCCATTGTCATCTCCATTCTCCAAAAATATACTTGTTTTCATTGACACATGTTATGTCACTACCTATTTTCTTTGATATTTTTGGAGATGGAGAATGGAGAATGTTCTCCATTACCAAACATAACCTTAATTCTTCCCGGTTGTCCTCTCCTCGAAGAGTTGATTTTACAGTGCAGATGGTGCAGACACTATGATGTAACTATTTCAATTGCCAGTGCCTCTCTACAGAGATTAACCGTTGAAAGTTTCAAGTCCCACCATTCATATCCTCCCCTCGAGATTAACTGTTCAAATCTTCAATCTCTTAACATCTCTGATTGGCGTGGCCGCGGGCACATTCAAGTTTGTGACCTATATTCACTCGCTGAGGCTAATATTGACATCAATTGTCAACATTATTTCAGAGAATCACCACCCCCACCCCCAATACCTGAGTTACTTGAATGTCTTCGTCATGTTAAATCTCTTAAACTATCATGTTCAACTCTTAAGGTATATATATGCTAAAGTTTGTTTTTTCCAGATTTTACATCATTGCTTTTGGAGAGTTTTCCTAATTCTTTTGTTTTTCTTTTGGCACCCATTTTTCTTTGTTTCTTTAGGCAATACAATTTTTACATAGCCACAAGGATGTTCATTTGAATCTGGATAAGCTCCCAATATTTAACAATTTGACCATCTGGAATTGGAAGTAGGTTATGCAGAAGGACTTATTCTATTAGTGTACATTCTCCAAAATTTCCTCATCTACAATCTCTAAAGTCACGTACTGTAAATCTGATTGCATCCTTCAATATTATATATTAATTCATTCTAGCTAATAGGAAAATACACACTTTTATTGTGTACATCCTCCAAAAGTCGCCTCATTTACAATCTCTAAAGTCACGCATTGTAAGTCTTATTGCATCCTTCAATTTTATATATTCATTCATTCTAGCTAATAGGAAAATATGCACTTTTTGTTTTGTACCTTTTGTTTTGTCAAAGTTTTATCACCATAAGATTTGAAACTTTCATTTGGTAAACTTTTGGCAGACAAATAACAGTAGTATAATTCCTTGTATAATATTAAACGCAGTTTTTTTTTCTTTTCTTTTTTTTGTTAGGGATATCTTGGTTATGTAGACATGGAGCAAAAATATTGTTTGAAGGATGTTATACGGCCGCCCTGTCTAGAATATTGTTTGAAAACTTTTAGCATCTCCTCTTTTGAGGGAACTACAAAAGAAGAGATTGATTTCTTAAGATATATACTTGAGAATGCTAAAGTTTTGGAGCACTTCACTGTTTATTGGTATTGTGGAACGTCCGTAGAAAACAGAATGTCAGTAGAACAGGACCTAAGCACACTCTTCAGCTCAGATTGTTTATATGACTTCTTCTAAATCATTCTTCAAAACATTTTGCTTTCTAATTTGTTTGAAAACTTCTGATCTCGGAATATATGTTGGAGTCTCCTTTATAATCAGAATATTGGTTGAATTTGCTCAACCTCCTTATGTTACTCCATTATATTAATACCCTGACCTCAAATACCAAAATACATATATTACCTGCTTCCAGGGTCTGAGAGAATGGAAATGTTCGTTTTAAATCAATCACTGGCTTTATCTTCTCATTCTCCCAGAAAGGCTTTAGTTTCTTAGGAGCATTATTATCTTTGAATGAGCCAAGCATATCCTCTTGAAATCAACAGGATTTAGCCCCGCAGCCATAACCTTGATAAAGATTGGTCTTCATTCACTTTTGGGATATCAGCATTTGTCATTTGAGTTCCAGTTTTAGAACATCAGCAGATTTTCCGTATCCAAGCCTTGATCTTGGAAGGAACAAAATCACTTTGAAGCCATAACAACAACATAAGTAATCAACACTAGATTGTTACCCCGCGCTTCGCGTGCGGGTGTTTCATTTATGAGGTGTTTAAAAGAAAATTATGAGCAGAAACTTAAGTCATTTGTTCTTTTGAAAGAATCAACAATCAAAAATTGAGCCATTGCTTTTATTCCGCACTCTCTACGACAATGATCCAACAACACATTCAAACTTAAAGTTAAAACCCATTTAATTTACGGCAAAACAAAATAGTTATTTCCATATAATTTCACTCACCTTCTTTATCCCAAATTTGCAGAGGTTTGCTCCTACAAAAGGAAAATTGCAAAAGAAACATAGTATTGGAAATATATAATAATACCAAAAGACCAAAACGAATTATATTTTTAAGAAAATAAAGAAGAAGAAATTGGAATTAGAAAGACGTACCCGAGGTTGTATAAGATGTATAGAAACCCAAACTGAAAGGTATTTTTCAACATCTTCAAAATATTCTCTCTAGGGAAGGTAAATCATCTCAATCCAAAAATATTAATCAACACCTAAATCATAAAAGGGAGAATGGAGTTTTTGAGGGTTTTTTTTTTTTTGGTACCGGAGTTTTTTTTTTTTTTGTTTGAAGTTTGATTTAGGGGAGAGAAATAATAATCGTATATATTTGGGTAGGCAAAGGTAAAAAAACATTGAACAAAGACATTTTCTATTTTCTATAATTAATGGTTGATAGAGAGAAGGTAAATGAATTGACTATTAATTAATGGATTGAATTTTGTATTTTGGAATCCATTAATTACTTTTCAAAAACCCAAAAAAAAACTATTCAAGAAACACATATGAATTATTAATTAATTATTAATAGATTCATGTACCCAAAAAAAAATTAATTAATAGATTCAATTGTATTTTGGAATCTATCCATTAATTAATTTTAAAAAAACTCTTCAATAAACATATAAAGAATTCTCTCAAGTTTAATTAATAGATTCAATTGTTTCTAAGAATCAATTAATTTTTTTTTCACAAAATGTGGTTCAATGAACACATCAAAAATTCTATCAACTGACACTTGGCAACGACACAAAACGCCAAGTGTCACCCCATGAGAGCATTGTACATATAAATAAGAGTATGTTTAATGTTTAATATTTAATTATTTTATTTTTATTTTTTAACTTATCTGAATTTCGAACCAAATACATTAAAATAATTGACAATAAAGATGTTGCTGAGCTCACCTCATATCTCACAAATTGAAATTCAATTTTTGAAATGCATGGGAGGGGAGCAGTCAAACTTTGAGAGGAGGCCATGCCCATATTCTTTTGATTGAAGGGAGGACAGTCTAAATAGACATCTTCTACTTGATTGACAGTGCCATGTCTTATTTTTTTTTGGTACATTAGAGCGGTTCAAGACCGCTTTGGCTAACAATGGCCCTAGGCCTTGACACGCCCTGGATATCTTCATCAATGAAGCGATGAAGTACACTCGGTGGATGATCCAAAACAACAACATCAAAGGACCCTTGATAGACCCAACTTGCCAAATAATCCGCACACATGTTTGCTTCACGATAAGTATGAACCAAGAAACACTGCCAATCTCACTGAAGCAACTCACGACATCTATGAATAACTGGGAACATCGGGTCCTATGACGTAGGAGGCTGCATGATTTTGTTTACCGCAACAAGTGTGTTAAAATTATATTGTACATGTATATAGGCTATTACATTGGGCCTAATAAGGTGATTACGTTGGGCCTAATATGTTAGTTGGACTTGATACATTAGTTAGTGACCTAGGTATAAATAGTCTCCAATTCTTTAATTTGCAGTGTGATGTAATATATACAATCTTTATCTTTCTTCTCCGTAATATACCTTCATCACGTTATTCTCTTCTCATCTCTGTAATACAATTTCCTTTTCTTTACTACCCAAATCTTACTTTAGTTTCAACATGGTATCAAGAGGTTGTTAGGTTCTGGGTTTTGTGCTCTTCATCTTTGGCTGGTTCTTGTTCCATTTTCAAGGATTATTTCTTGGCTTTTTCGAATCTGCCATTTTTCAGATCTACTTTGATCTGGATCTTCTTTTGCAGATTTGATTTGTTTGTTATATTCCTTGACATTCGAACAACTCCCAGCTTGAAGATCATCTCCATTTGTCGTCGTATTTGCTTCCACGTGCGGCTGAGAGTTTCTCTCTCCTCAAATTGATGTTGTTATGGTTTGAGCTACTTCAAGGCGTTGAACTCAAAAACAAACCACAGATTCAGCTTCAGCACGACGAGAAGATGCGACTATCAAAGTTTCAGCCGGAACAGAGCAGCCACGCGCCCGCACGCGCCGCTTCCTGACTAGCTCACGCGCCTCACACGCCACCCGAACTGTTCTGGAGGTTTCCGCCACGTGGACCAATAGCCAATCGCCACGTGGCACTCTGCATCAGATTTGGCCCACGTCAGCATCCACGTCAGCGCCACGTCATCCACTATCTGCCTGACACGTGGCACTTTTGTTGACTTTTCTTGCTGACTCAGCAAACCAGCTCACTTTTAGTTGACTTTCTCAGACCGTTGACTTCGGTTCAGTAGCTTTTGACCCGACCGATTCGGTTCATTCAAGATCGGTTTTCTAGATTTTCAGATCGGTTCCCAAGGTTTTCGAACCTATTCTTTTCGTTTCTGAGGTCAGATTTTTCTTATTGGGCTTCGGTAATTATCCTCTATTTTGATTATATACTCTCCAATTTTTATGGATAAATCAGAGGTTTCTAAGCCTATTCAAACTGTTTTTGATGGTTCAAACTACACATTGTGGGCTGATGATATGTGTAGCTGCCTTAAAGGAAGAAAACTGTGGCCTTATGTTTCAGGAGATTTGCCTAAGCCTATCAGGAAGGATGGTGAAAAAGATGATGAGCTTTGTAAGCGGTTTGAGGAATGGGAGTGTATAAATTATCAAATTATGACTTGGTTTCGAAATACCATTAGTCCTCAAATCAAAAGCCAATTTGGACAGAAATCTACTCCAAAGGATGTCCGGGATTTTCTTGTTCGAAGGTATGCCCGAAAAGGTCGAGCAGTTGGTTACAAGCTGTTCTGTGATCTTGCTAGCTTGAGGCAACAGCCTGGTCAGTCTGTCCATGATTTTCTGTTCCAAATTCAGCCTATTTGGGATCAAATGTCCTTAAGGGAACCATCTTGGAGGTGCTCTGGAGATATTTAAGATTATGCGAAAATGAAGGAAGAAATGCAAGTTTATCAGTTTTGCATGGCACTCACTAATGAGTTTGAATCAGTCCGAAGCTCTTTATTGCACAGGGAGCCTCCTCCTTCACTTGAAACAGTTATCTCAGAGGTCTTAGCTGAGGAGACCAGGCTTGCTACAATGAAATCACAGCGTGACCATTCCTCTGATCACCTTGTAGCTGCTATGCCATCATCATCTCCTGTTGGTGTTGTCACATCTTCTACTTCTTCCAAGAAGATAGTGTGTAGATATTGTAAGAAGCCAGGCCATGTAATTTCAGAATGTTACAAGTTGAAAGCAAAGCAGGCTGCCAGTTCAGGTCAATCAAATCAGAGAAACTCTGCTCATAGGCCAGTCACTGCTACTGCTGCTGCTACCACTGAGGATTCGGCAACCGCTTCTTCATCACCATCTCTTACTATTTCCATGAGTGACCTTGAAACTATTGTCAAACAGTTGGTCTACAAAACAGGTTTACCTCTTGTTCTCTCTAGTGTCACAGGTAGCCAAAATTCTTGGTATTTTGATTCTGGTTGTTGCAATCATATGACCCCTAATGAGACCACCTTTATTACTAAAACCAACACGTGTCATATTCCTGTTGTTCGCACAGCTGACAATTCTGCTATGCCTGTTGGTCATGTTGGTAATGTGTGTGATTCCAATTTAGATCTTCCTGATGTCTTTCATGTTCCAAGCTTAACTTTAAATCTTATTACTGTTGGTCAATTAACTGAGCTGGATCTTGATGTACTCTTTTCAAAACTTGGTTGTCGTGTGCAGGATCCTCAGACGGGGGAGATTCTTGGGACAGGACGTAAAGTTGGACGCTTGTTTGAACTAGTTTCATTGAAAATTCCTCAAAAGAAGCTAAACAATCTTGTCGCTTCCGTATCTTTTGGGCTTTGGCACTCTCGCCTTGGCCATGCTTGTTCTTCTAGAATAAAGATTTTAGCCTCTAGTGGTAGATTAGGGTCTGTTAAAGAAGAACATGTTGATTGCACCTCTTGTAAACTTGCTAAACACCATGCTCTTTCTTTTGATGTTAATGATAAAACTTGTTTATCTGCTTTTGATCTAGTTCATACTGATGTTTAAGGACCCTCACCTTATGAAACTATGGGAGGATCTAAGTATTTTGTTGTTTTTGTGGATGATTATTCTCGATATACTTGGATTTATCTTATGAAAACTCGTTCTCAAATTCCTGAAATTGTTTCCAATTTTTGTTGCCATGGTAAAAACCCAATTTTCTCGCACCATTAAGATTCTTCGTATGGATAATGCCATGGAATATAGGGAAACTGATCGTGTTAAATGTTTATCTGAACAGGGAACTGTGATTCAGCGATCTTGCCCAGGAACCTCAGAGCAGAATGGTAGTGCAGAACGCAAGCACAGGCATATCCTTGATACTACCCGTGCTTTGCTCATTGACTCCAAATGCCCCGAACGTTTCTGGGGAGAAGCTGCTCTCACAGCTGTTTACTCCATCAATCGTATTCCTACACCCACAATCGGTAACATCTGTCCTTATGAACGGCTCTATGGAACTGCTCCCAATTATAAACTGTTGCGTGATTTTGGTTGTGTTTGTTTTGTTCAACTTCAGTCTCATGAACATAACAAGCTTGAGCCTATAGCCCGTTTGTGTTGTTTTTTGGGTTATGGAATTGAGCATAAAGGTTATAGGTGTTGGGACCCCATTTCAAAACGTCTTCGTGTTTCTCGTCATGTATCTTTTTGGGAACATAAAATGTTTTCTTCTTTCTTTGATTTCCAAGTTTCCAATCCCGATACTTTGTATTTTACAGATCCTTCTGTTGAGTTGTTTCCCGAAAATTCTTTAGATTTGTCTCATTGCAGGGATCTCTCCACTAGTTCATCTAGTGATCCTCCTACACCTCCGACCAATGAATCTCCTTCATCTGAAGATCTGGCACAGAGTTCTTCACAAATTCAAGAGTCAGAGTCATCCTCTTCTAGTCCTATACCTTTAAGGCGTTCAACTAGAGTAAGTAACCCTAATCCAAAATATGCTGATTTTCATTGTTACTCTGTTATTGCTTCTTTACATGAACCTTCTAATTTCCAAGAAGCAAATTCAGACCCTCTTTGGCAGCAAGCAATGGCAGAAGAGATGCAGGCCTTAGAACAGACTCATACTTGGGATTTGGTTGATTTGCCTCCTAGTAAGTCTGTTGTTGACTGCAAATGGGTGTATAAAATTAAGACCAGATCTGATGGCTCTGCTGAACGATATAAGGCTCGACTTGTTGCAAGAGGTTTCACACAGGAGTATGGTATTGATTATGAAGAAACATTTGCTCCAGTTGCTCGTGTTACCTCTGTTCGTACCTTGTTAGCAGTAGCTGCAGTAAAACGTTGGAAACTGTTTCAAATGGATGTTAAAAATGCTTTTCTTAATGGTGATCTTGATGAGGAGGTTTATATGAAACCTCCACCTGGTTATGAACATCCACCCAACAAGGTATGTCATCTACGTCGAGCATTATATGGCCTTAAACAGGCTCCTCGTGCTTGGTTTGCTAAGTTCAGTTCTGTTGCAACTCAGTTTGGTTTTAAATCCAGTTCTTATGATCATGCTCTTTTTATTCGCCAGTCCCAGCATGGTTCAATATTCTTATTGCTTTATGTTGATGATATGATTATAACTGGAAATGATGTTCAAGGCATCACTGAACTTAAGCATTATCTTAGCCAACATTTTGAGATGAAGGATCTTGGTCATTTAACATATTTTCTTGGCCTAGAGGTTACATCTAATGGCTCGGGCTACTTCCTTTCTCAAGCTAAGTATGCCACAGATTTGTTGTCTCGGGTTGGTCATACAGATGCAAAGGTTACTTCCACTCCACTTGAGGCAAATCAAAAACTTTCTCCATTAGATGGTAAACCATTGGAGAATCCTACTCTCTATCGGCAATTAGTTGGGAGTCTGATTTATCTCACCGTGACTCGCCCTGACATAGCGCATGCAGTTAATATTGTTAGCCAATTTATGGCAGCCCCTCGATCTACTCACTGTGCAGCTGCTCTTCATATTCTCCGTTATGTCAAAGGCACTCTCTTTCATGGTCTTAATTATTCCTCTCTTTCACCTCTGGAGTTGAGAGGATATTCAGACGCTGATTGGGCTGGCAATCCTACTGATCGACAATCCACGACTGGCTATTGTTTCTTCCTGGGAGGCTCACTCATTTCCTGGAGGAGTAAGAAACAAACTGCCGTTGCCCGCTCTAGCACTGAAGCGGAATATAGAGCACTTGCTGACACTACATCTGAATTAGTGTGGTTGCGATGGCTATTACATGATCTTGGCGTTTCCTTTGCAGACGTAACCACCTTATTTTGTGACAACCGTAATGCTGTACAAATTGCTCACAATGATGTATTCCATGAACGAACGAAACACATCGAGATAGATTGCCACTTTGTGCGACAACATCTACTTCAGGGGACTTTGAGGTTGGAATCAGTCTCTTCTGCTGCCCAAGTTGCTTATCTCTTTACAAAGTCACACCCACCTAGCCGGTTTCGTGACTTAACTTCCAAACTCAATTTGGTATCTCATATCCCATCTTGAGTTTGAGGGGGGGTGTTAAAATTATATTGTACATGTATATAGGCTATTACATTGGGCCTAATAACGTGATTACGTTGGGCCTAATATGTTAGTTGGACTTGATACATTAGTTAGTGACCTAGGTATAAATAGTCTCCAATTCTTTATTTTGCAGTGTGATGTAATATATACAATCTTTATCTTTCTTCTCCGTAATATACCTTCATCACATTATTCTCTTCTCATCTCTGTAATACAATTTCCTTTTCTTTACTACCCAAATCTTACTTTAGTTTCAACAAAGTGAATCGGATTCCACAATAATCAGCCTATAACTAGCATTCCAAGCAGCCCGCATGCCATGAAAAATTGCATACAACTCAGCTTTCAAAATATGGCCCCAACCCAGCTTACAAGTGAAACCGAAAATCCAAGCACCCTCGGAGTTTCTACAAATCCCACCAGCTGCCAATTCTCCCGGGTTTGTTCGAGCTGCTGCATCAACATTAACTTTAACAAAACCTGGAGGAGGTTTTGACCAACCAATGAAGGCAGTAGACCTGCAAATTGAACGATGAAACCTTCCCCTGCAATTTCGAAATTCAGCCACACTAGAAGCAATCATGAAGAGCGGGTTTTCAAGCCAAGCGAAATTCTCCTCAAACAGCATACAATTACGCCATCTCCAAATATACCAACAAACAAAACTAAATATCACAGGCCAAGGTATCTGATCATCCACCAAGAAGTTACTCAAATCAAGATTATAACGCAAACCATTCATCCAAAGCCAAAGTATTAAATCGAATCAACCTGGCACCATGTAACCGACGCGACCAAATTGATTGTGACGTCCCACAATCTCTTAGAACGTGAATAACCGATTCATCAGCCACCCCACATCGAGGACAAGTAGCAATAGAAGTGATGTGTCGACGAAAGCATGCCAATTTAGTGAGGAGACGACCATGTCGAACCAACCAAAGGAAATGCTTAACTCTATGTGGAACATCCAACCTCCAAATCTTTTTCCAACTAATATCCATAGAAGTCTCACCTGCAAGTAATTTATAAGCAGAAGGAAACTGAGAACAAACCATCAGAAGAACCCAACCAATAATTTCGATCCACCTCCCCATGTGAAGGTAAAATGAGAGACAGTTCCTCACGGATATGAATTGGAAGAAAATGGAGTTTATTCCAATCCCAACCGAGAGGAGAAAAATAATTCGAAACTAACTCCGTTCGCATTTGGGACGTAGCAACAACTCCACATCTATCCTCCAAGGTCGCATCCCCTAACCACTTATCACTCCAAAAAGATGTCGTCAATCCGTCACCAATTAGCCTCGCAGTACCTTGAAGAACAATATTCGTGGCTGAATAAAATGCTACGCCACATATGGGATGAGCCTTGGGACATGGTGTAATTTACAAATCGTTGACCTTTAAGATATTTGGCTCTTAAAACTCATGCCCATAAACCAGGATCCCCATTCTCCAGCTTCCAACCCATCTTGGCCAGCAGTGCTTGGTTCATCATTCCAAGTTTTCGAAACCCAGACCACCCGAGCTCTTGGACTGACAAACTGAATCCCACTTAATTAGTGGCACCTTCTTCTTATAATCAGTAGAACCCCATAAAAAATCTCTCTTGAGGGAATCAATCTGATTAGTAACTGAACTAGGCAACTTAGAAGTTTGCATCGTATACACGAACTAGTAACAGATTGTACAAGAGTAGCCCTGCCTGCAAACGATAAACTATTAGCTTTCCACGAAGCTAAACGCTTCTTCACCCTATCCACAAGATGATCATAAGTATGTCGAGATACCCTACGATGAAGTAAAGGTACTCCCAAGTAACGTCCCAAATCATCACAAGGAGACATGCCTGTTGGATCAACAATACTACTCACCAATTGTGGAGAAACATTAGGCGAAAAATAAACAAGAGATTTCGCAAAATTGACTTTCTGACCAGAAAAGGAACAAAAGAGATTCAAACCATCAACCATAACCATACACTGTGCCATGTCTTATTTGTAACCATATTATTGAGATTAATTAATTAAGAAAATTATATTAAAGAAGTCCCTATAAAACAAGCCACTGAATATCTAGCCCATGATACCCCATGGAATTAAAGATGGCAATGGACCTTTGAAGGTTGAAACCTTTGGGCCATTTTGATGGGCCTACAGCTAGCATGCATGGGAGATGGGACAAAAGGATCTATGAATTTTTGTATGATAATGGCACGTTGGTATGATGATCAATTGATATGCTAGTTTATTTTCTTGGACCTATACAATTTTTTCTAAAAAGAAAATTGTAAATTGCCACATGGTTTTATTATAAAATTCAGCATAAACTAAATCAAGAAGGATACACAGGTGGAAAACAATGACAAAGGATAATTCATAGGAATTCAATGATTACATGACTCAAGGAATGGGATAAATGACAAGTTTTCCAGTAACTCTGCCAGTTTGAAGATAGGAAAAAGCTTCTGGGGTTTGAGAAAAAGGAAATGTGCCTCTTGGATCAATAACAGGCTTCACTTTCCCATTTTCTAGGAAAGGATTCAATTTCTCCAACATAGCCCCACTTGATGTGAGTATGAACCTGAAAGCTGGTGGAGTTAGATCACCAATGGGTTCAATTGTCACAACTTGCCCACCTTCTTTGATTGCCTTCACTGCCCTTTCAGATTGCCCTTTGGAAAGGAAAAAAAAACTCTTGTTTTTAAACTTCTTTTCTAGTGTCAAGAAAACCCATTTTGAACAAGATTTAATAAGAACTGTGAAATCTTACCAATTGAGTCATATATAACATCAAATTTCTCTGCCAGATCTTCAAAGTTGTCTTTGGTGTAATCAATTGCCAAATCAACACCCAAATCCTTTAGTAGTTGATCTAGCTCAAATTATGCATATTTTTATAGCTATTTTTATATACTCTTAACTATTTTTATATGTGTTTTTACCCTATTTTGTTAGTATTTGTGTTTTTAGGTCCTGAAGACAAGAAAAGTGAAAACTTATTGTTTTTCACTCTTTTTGGAGCTATTTTGGAGACTTTTTACTCAACTATGGATTTAGCCATTTGGAATGAAGATTTGAAGATGCGAAGTTCGTGATTGAAGATATTTTGAAGATTTGAAGATAATTGAAGAATTAATTCAAGAAGCAAAATTGAAGATTTGGAGCTTAAATTGCAAAGAATTGAAGACAAGCCCAGAAGAAGCCTTGAAGTTGAGGATTTTTGGATTATTCATATGGGAGTATACTCAGCCCATATAAACCTATAATTGGAGTTAAAATCCCAATTAATAGGCCTAATATCCAAAAGAATATCCAAATCCCGCAATAATCCCGTAGATTTGCGATATTAGCCCGGTTTCAGCGCAGTCTTCGTAGAAAGGCCATAACTTTCTTCTCAGATGTCCGTTTTAAGCCCATGAGTACTCGTTGGAAAGCTATCTCCGAGCTTTACAACTTTCATTTGAAGTGAAAAGCCCAGATCTGCCATCTTCAAGCCCAAAACTGAAGTCGAAGTCCTTGCTCAATTCCAGAAAATTCCAGAAAATTCTAGAGTTCTCTTTTGACTTGGAGACTACTTTAGGATGACACCTAATCCTACTTGGAGACCAAGAAAAGAGCCTAAACCGTCCTACCCTATTTCTCCATTATAAATAGCCACCTCCTGTATCACAAATCACATACTTTTACACATCATAGATTTAGATAATTCTTTTTTTCTACCTTTCTTTAGTTTTTAGGTTTTTCTCTAGTTTTAGAAGGGGGGAAGTCGACACCCTCTCTAGCAATAGAGGGAGTCGACGTCCCTAGGGTTTCAAAGGGGAGATTCCGCCTCTCCCAGTCCTGTAAGTATTCTTATGCCTCTCATGGATTTTCCTAAATCCATGAGTAGCTAAATCTTTAATACTTCTGATCCTTTGGTGAATTCAATCAATTGATTATGGTGAGATTTCTATACTTATAATTTTGTGTTAAGTTCTTGATGATAGTAGTCAAAACCCTAGAATAATTTTATGATTCTGAATCTTATCTGAATTATGTGGCCACTAAGGATGTAAGAGGAAGATCTATGGCTAGATCATACTTAGAATTAATCACTCAAGTTTGATTGTATGTAGCAAATTAGGTTTGTTTAATCGCTGCTTAATGGGTGTTTGTCTACTGGAGGGCGAGAAATTTCTCTTCGTATGGTTCTATTTATAGGCATGTGTGTAAATTAACTATTCTTAATGCTTTGTTCTCAAGTGATCTTTAAGCCCTAAGAAAGTAATAGATCATTGAAGGAATAATAGGGATAACTGCAGCTTTAATCGGCCTCTTATCTAAAATACATGTTGGGAAACCTATATCAGTTGTCAGTCAACCCATAGTTAATTTGATTGAAGGATACCACTGGTGAAGAAGTATGCTTTTTAATTATTGTTTGCTTTATTAATTTGCTTTATTAATCTGCTTTAGATTTATATTTGCTTTGCTTTATTTTTAGTTTAATTGTTTTCTTTATAATTGTTATTCACAATCCCCTGTTTTCTAATCGATTTTTGGAAAAGATCTTTTTATCTTTTTAATTGTTCATCACACAAACCTTCTCTATGGGATTCGACCCCTACTTGCCCTAGCTATTCTAGTTAGTTATTTGTGGGGATTATTTTTATGGTCATAGACGACCCGATCATAAATTTTGGCGCCGTTGCCGGGGAAGGGAATTGAATTGAGAAAAAGTGAAGAGAGATTAGATCCAAAAATTAGTTTTTTGTTTTTATTTTTCCCTTTTTTCTAAAAAAAAAGTTTGCGTCAATAAAAAAAAAATTTGTTTTTGCGTCGATAAAAAAAAAAAGTTTTTCCGTTTTTCCGATTTTTCTAAAAAAAAAAAATATTTTTCCGTTTTTAAAATTAGGGTTTCCGATTTTTTCTTAAAAAAATTAATTTTTCTTTTTCCGTTTTTCCTTTTAAATAAAAAAAATATATATTTTTTTATTTTCTGTTTCTGCATTTTATTTTATTTAAGAACTGTTACTGCTAATTTTTCTTTTTAGTTTTGTTTGATTTTTCTTGGAAACTGCATGCCAAAGACAAGAAGTAATAGTACTGAAGGTTTAGAATTCAATCTTGAGCCTGAAAGAACGCTATTTCAGAAGAAGAAGAAGACACAAAGCCGATTACAACAAAAAGAGGAGACATCCGATTCAAGTTCTCGATCTAGTTCGCCTAGATCTGCTGTTTCAACATCGTCAGAAGATATGACTGAAGAAGAACAACCCAAAACTCTGAGAGAGTTAGCTGCACCAAAGGTCAATACCAAACGCTTAGCCATCCGTTACCCAGATACCAATGGAAACTTTGAAATTAAATCTGGATTTATTCAGATTTTACCCAAATTTCACGGTTTGCCTGGAGAAGATCCTCACCGACATCTTACTGATTTCCAGATTGCCTGCGCATCTACAAGTATTCAAGGTATTCCTGAAGATCAATTCATGTTAAGAACTTTTCTGTTCAGTCTTATGGACCGAGCAAAAGATTGGTTTTACCTTTTACCCACTGGTTCAATCACATCTTGGACGAGCCTTAAGAAGCTGTTCTTGGAAAAGTACTTTCCTGCACACAAAGCATCAAGTATAAGGAAGGAGATTTGTGGAATTAAGCAACGCCATGGAGAAACAATGCATGAATATTGGGAACGTTTCAAAACACTTTGTGCGAGCTGCCCCAATCACCAAATCAATGAACAGTTGCTGATCCAGTACTTCTACGAAGGATTACTACCGTTTGACAGATCTTCCATCGATTCTGCAAGTGGAGGAGCTTTCATCGACAAAACTCATGCCGAAGCTTGGTCTTTAGCGGAAAACATGGCTGCAAACACTCAACAATTTGGATCTCGAGAAGACTATGCAAGAGAAGGCCCTATAAGAAGAATTAATGAAGTTTCTACCTATTCCACCTCATTGGAGCAACAACTTCAAGAAACGAATCAACAAATCGCTTTGCTCACTGATCTATTCCATGCGAATTTTTCAAGTGTGCCAAGGGTTTGTGTGACTTTTGAAGACAACAAGCAAGGAGTCAATGCCGTGGGATTATAAGGAGCTTATCAAAGGAAGCCTGAACCTTATTGGAGACCTGAACAACCGAGTCAACAATATGGGAACCAAGGTAATTTTCAAGGAAGGCCGAATTTTCAAAGACCTAATTTTCAATCTACACAAGCCATTGAGTTACAACAAATCAAGGAAGCTATGGAGATGATGAGAAAGCAAATAAGCCAATTAGCTAGTGATTTGAGTGATCTCAAGACACAAGGTCAACAAAGGATTCCATCACAATCAAAGGTACTCCCTAGAGAGAATGTCAGTGCAATTTCTCTAAGGAGTGGAAAAGAGTTACAAGACCCTTATCCAAACCATGCCGCACATCAACAAGAAGAAGGAGAGCCGAACTACACCAAAGAAGATTTACAACTACCTGCCAAAATCAAGATTGAAGATGAACCCAAAAACAAAGGAGCTGCGCCGATTGAAGATTCAAACAAGGATGATGCCGTAATTCAACCCAAAGGAAAAGGTGTGTGCAATTCCAACAAGCCTAAAACTGATTCCAACCTAATTCCTTTTCAATCAAGATTGAAGAAATCGAAGAAAGAAGATGATGATCAAGATATTTTGGAGATATTTCGAAAAATTGAGATCAACATCCCACTTCTTGATGCTATTCAACAGATACCGAATTATGCAAAGTTCCTCAAGCAACTTTGTACCAACAAGAAGAGATTACAAGGTAAAGTAAGCGCTGGAGCTAATGTCTCTGCTGTGCTTCAAAAGAGTTTACCTCCTAAGTGCAAAGATCCAGGTACGTTTTCTATTACTTGTTCTATTGGAAGAAGTATTATAGAGAATGCGATGCTTGATCTTGGTGCTTCTTTAAGCGTGATGCCTTATTCTTTCTACAAATCTTTAAATCTTGGTCCACTGAAGAATACTGATGTTATTCTGCAATTAGCTGACGGATCTTTGGTTTATCCCAAAGGTGTTTTAGAAAATATCTTAATTAAAGTTGAACATCTGATTTTTCCAATTGACATATTCATCATGGATATGGAGTATTCGAAAGATCAATGTCCTCTTTTATTAGGAAGACCTTTCCTAAAGACTTCTCATACCAAGATTGATGTATTTAATGGTTCATTGACCATGGAATTCGATGGTGAAGTCATCCACCCTAGAATTTCATCTCAAGTGCCGTTAAAATCTAACAATTTTGTTTATGTTATAAGTTCTAAGTTTGTTAAGAAAGGAGCCATTGAAGATTCTTCATCAACAAAGCCTGATCGAATTTCAAAAGGAAGACAAAGGATAATGGATTCGACAACTCTACAATGAGACTTTCCACCAATTTTGGAGAAGATTCAAGCAACTGTGTGCCGATTGCCCTAATCATGGATTCAAGGAAGGAATTTTAATCCAATTCTTCTATGGAGGATTGGGACTTAAAGATCAAGTTTTTGTTGATTCTTTCAGTAAAAAGCCACTGCATGAAAGAACCCCGGAGAAAGCATTCAATGTCCTTGAAGAATTATCTCGGAGGACGAAATTTTCAACCTCCCATGAGAAGAAAGATCGAGCAAAAGAAGCCAAGAAGGAGCCAGAAGTCAACAAAGAAGTTCAACCGCCCCTGAAGATCGACCAACCAAGCAATTCAACTAAGAAGCAAGATATAGACCTTGAACATCGAGCTAAAGTTGCAAGCATTCTTCAACGTAAATTGGAGAATTTTCCCCAATTTTGGCAAAGGTTTAAGAAGCTATGTGCTGCTTACCCTCATCATGGTTATGATCAAAGAAGATTAGTTCAAATCTTCTACCAAGGATTAAGAGCTTCTGACAGATTGTCTGTCGACACTCTTGTCTATATTCCCCTGTTCGATCACAGCACTGCTGACATATACGAGATAATGGAAAATTTTGCCCAGATGATAACCAATACATCGAAGGAAGCTGCTCAAGGACTCAGCCTGGCTAAGCCCGCGCCGCACAAGCCAGTATGCCCGGCTGTAGCCCGGCCACCAACATCAACACCGGCCAAGCCATCGAGTCTTGCCGCGCCTAGCCCGGCCACACTCGAGCCACATGTCCGGACACCACCAGCATCTGCCGTGCCGCCTGCCCGGCCCTGCCAAGCCACAGTCGCGCCACTTGCACCGCCTGCCCGGCTATGCTCGGCCATATCCGCCCCTGCCGCGCAGCCGCCAAAGCTTAGACCGGCCTTGTCCGCTCCTTCCGCGCACCCATCCGCGCTATGCCATGCCTTGTCCGCACCAGCCGCGCCACCTGCCCGGTTTGTACCGACCATGCAAGCTTCCCACCGAGATGTCACCAAGCCATGCCCGGCCATGTCCGCGCCTCCAGCCCGGCCATGCCCGGCCCTTGCCAAGACATCCGCGCGCCCAACCGAGCCATCACGAGCCACTGCCGCGCCATGCCGAGTCACAACTATGCCATCGCCTAATGCTTTGATCTTTTCAAGTCTTGATAAAATTCAACTTGAAACTATCAAAATCATTGAAGAGAGTAGATTTATTGAAGACCTGTTGAAGGATTACACCCAAAATTCCTTAACCCTTGAAGAATAACCTTCTTTAAGGCAGTCTAGCCAAAGACCTTAAAGAAAGGCGCTTATTGGGAGGCAACCCAATATTATTTTTACTAACCCATAATATTTTTCTTTGTTTTATTTTTCTTTTCTTTTTTAGGATTTTCCATACCAAAGGAGACAAAGGAGTTTTCAACAAACCACAAGAAATCGAATGGAGCTTATGCTTGGATTAAACCCCTAAGTTTTCTTTAACCTTAACTCAATTTAATTTTTCTTGCCATGCTTTGATTATTTGTCTTGATTTTTTCTTTGATATGCGATACATATAGATATAGATATAGGTTAATTAGGATTTAAAAGATGCATATCATATTTTTGCTTTGATTTTCCACGCTTGTTAATACATTGGGGACAATGTATCTTTTAAGTGTGGGGGAGTGATTCTATATGCATAAAATTGGTTAAAATTGGAATAATTTTTTCGAAAAAATTTTGATTTTATATGCTTATATTGAGTTATTGAATTGATTTTTGATTGATGATATCTTAGAATTTTTAAGAATGATTGATTCATTGATTTATCTATAGTATGATATCTTATTTCTTAGATTAGGTATAATTGAAGTCTGTGATAATTGCTTACCATGAATTATTTCTATGATTGCCTATTTTTAGAACTCATGTTTAATTTTTATTGAAACTACACTTATGAGAGTATTTTATGAATATGTCAAAAATAAGTGTGGGGGACTATCTATATTAGAAGGGTAGTTAAAAAAAATCTTTTTCATAAAAAAGAGTGTTTTTCATGCAAGAGGAGAAGAGATATCTTTTGCCTTAAAATTTAAAATATATATCCATTGTTGTCACTCTTCTCTTTAAACAAAAGGAGTTAGTAACCCTTGGGAAGCGGATAAAAGGCATGGATCGACAAAAGTATTGTCCCTCTAGAGTGCTAGTAGCCTCACAAAAATAAATAAAGGGCGTTAGTAACCCCTAAGCATGAACACTTTGAGGTTAGTAACCTCACTTTTCTAAAATAATTACCCTTTGAAAATCATTATAACCCATGCGAAACTTTTGATTTGTATTCATGATATGCAATTGTTTGAGTAGTGGAGATAAAGATGAAGGCATAAGCTTATAGAAAGAAGTAGTTATAGTTGTGATAAATGATAAGTGATTAGAGCTACTTTGATTATGGTTACTTAAGAATGAGGATGATTGCTATATCTTGATCTATTGAATTGGATACTCTTGATATTCTATGTTATTCTGATTTCATGAATTGAATTGATCCTTGATATATGTATGTGATTCAAAGTTTTTCAAAAGATTTGAAAAAGAATTATTATCTTAAATCTTAATTTTTGTTTGTCTACACTAGTTTGCTAGGGACTAGCAAAGATTTAGTATGGGGGAAATTATGATCGAGCTCAAATTATGCATATTTTTATAGCTATTTTTATATACTTTTTACTATTTTTATATGTGTTTTTACCCTATTTTGTTAGTATTTGTGTTTTTAGGTCCTGAAGACAAGAAAAGTGAAAATTTATTGTTTTTCACTCTTTTTGGAGCTATTTTGGAGACTTTTTACTCAACTATGGATTTAGCCATTTGGAATGAAGATTTGAAGATGCGAAGTTCGTGATTGAAGATATTTTGAAGATTTGAAGATAATTGAAGAATTAATTCAAGAAGCAAAATTGAAGATTTGGAGTTTAATTTGCAAAGAATTGAAGACAAGCCCAGAATAAGCCTTGAAGTTGAGGATTTTTGGATTATTTATATGGGAGTATACTCAGCCCATATAAACCTATAATTGGAGTTAAAATCCCAATTAATAGGCCTAATATCCAAAAGAATATCCAAATCCCGCAATAATCCCGTAGATTTGCGATATTAGCCCGGTTTCAGCGCAGTCTTCGTAGAAAGGCCATAACTTTCTTCTCAGATGTCCGTTTTAAGCCCATGAGCACTCGTTGGAAAGCTATCTCCGAGCTCTACCAACTTTCATTTGAAGTGAAAAGCCCAGATCTGCCATCTTCAAGCCCGAAACTGAAGTCGAAGTCCCTGCTCAATTCCAGAAAATTCCAGAAAATTCTAGAGTCCTCTTTTGACTTGGAGACTACTCTAGGATGACACCTAATCCTACTTGGAGACCAAGAAAAGAGCCTAAACCGTCCTACCCTATTTCTCCATTATAAATAGCCACCTCCTGTATCACAAATCACATACTTTTACACATCATAGATTTAGATAATTCTCTTTTTCTACCTTTCTTTAGTTTTTAGGTTTTTCTCTAGTTTTAGAAGGGGGGAAGTCGACACCCTCTCTAGCAATAGAGGGAGTCGACGTCCCTAGGGTTTCAAAGGGGAGATTCCGCCTCTCCCAGTCCTGTAAGTATTCTTATGCCTCTCATGGATTTTCCTAAATCCATGAGTAGCTAAATCTTTAAAACTTCTGATCCTTTGGTGAATTCAATCAATTGATTATGGTGAGATTTCTATACTTATAATTTTGTGTTAAGTTCTTGATGATAGTAGTCAAAACCCTAGAATAATTTTATGATTCTGAATCTTATCTGAATTATGTGGCCACTAAGGATGTAAGAGGAAGATCTATGGCTAGATCATATTTAGAATTAATCACTCAAGTTTGATTGTATGTAGCAAATTAGGTTTGTTTAATCGCTGCTTAATGGGTGTTTGTCTACCGGAGGGCGAGAAATTTCTCTTCGTATGGTTCTATTTATAGGCATGTGTGTAATTAACTGTTCTTAATGCTTTGTTCTCAAGTGATCTTTAAGCCCTAAGAAAGTAATCGATCATTGAAGGAATAATAGGGATAACTGCAGCTTTAATCGGCCTCTTATCTAAAATACATGTTGAGAAACCTATATCAGTTGTCAGTCAAGAATAAGATGCGAAATTCACCTTTTAAATCGAAGATCCATAGTTAATTTGATTGAAGGATACCACTGGTGAAGAAGTATGCTTTTTAATTATTGTTTGTTTTATTAATTTGCTTTATTAATCTGCTTTAGATTTAGATTTAGATTTAGATTTGCTTTGCTTTATTTTTAGTTTAATTGTTTTCTTTATAATTGTTATTCACAATCCCCTGTTTTTTAATCGATTTTTGGAAAAGATCTTTCTATCTTTTTAATTGTTCATCACATAAACCTTCTCTGTGGGATTCGACCCCTACTTGCCCTAGCTATTCTAGTTAGTTATTTATGGGGATTATTTTTATGGTCATAGACGACACGATCAGTAGTTCCAATTTTGCTGAACTGGAGGTAGCTGCAATCTTGGATGCTCCAAAGACATACTTAGCTAACTGATCCAAGTGACCAAAACTCTCAAATTTGAACCCAATCTCCAAATTTTAACATAAATAATACACCAAATAATGTTTAATCAAATGTATACCTGAATTACCAAGGTGCCAACACCACCAGCGCCACCTAAGACAAGGATAGATTTAGAAACAGAGAGGGCAGTTTTTTCAAGGCCTTCATAGGCAGTTCCAATAGCTAAGGGAATGGAAGCAGCTTCAACAAAGCTCAAATTTTTCGGTTTCGGAGCCAAAAGCTTCTCTTCAGCAGCAGTGTATTCAGCTAATGTGCCATATCTCTTTGGGTGATCCAGGCCTTTCTCATTGATGTTCCCATATACTTCATCTCCTTCCTTAAATAATGTTACTTGGCTACCGACTTTCACCACCACACCAGCAACATCATAGCCTGGAACAGTCTATAAGGGAAGAATAAGACACAACAAGAACAAATTAAATTGTAGAAATCATATATATTGTTCAAAAAAAAAACAAAAAACAAAAGGAGTTACAGGGAGGGGAGAATCAGCTTCAATGAACAAGCCAAGGATCCTTTTGAAACCAACTGGATTAAGCCCTGCAGCTACAACTTTGATTAAAACTTGGTAATCTTTCACTTGGGGTACATCAACATCTGACTCCAATTTCAGAACATCAACAGGATTTCCATGATGAGCATAAACCCAAGCCTTCATTTTAGATGGAATATTAGAAGAACTACTTAAACAAGTATCCATGAAATAATCTCTCAAAGAAAAGAAAAGGCTCTCCCCAAACAATTAAAAAGGAAAATCAAAATAGGAAGTTTAAGACTAATTGGTTTTTTCTTAGGACAAGAGTTTGTGAATAAATTTATAGGAATGGTGAAAGGGGTTGATCATTATATATGGCTGTTAGATGGTAGAAGACAAAAAGACAATTAAGTGGAAATTGTGATCTTAGCTTTATTTATGGCTTATGTAATGGCTGATGGCAAGGTTTGCAAATCAGATATCCATACAATTCTTTTCCATTAAAAATTTGGTGTAAAGGTAAGTAATTCATGTCCAAGTTCATTTTGTAGGCCTGCAGAGCAGAATATATATATTTTTAATTGAATGTCTGATTCAATCCTCTATCATGAAAATGACATAAGGATCTTCCACAAATTATTGAAGATCTTATCTACTAAATTAACTAGCACTAATCCAAGCATTAATTCTTTTTCTTATATGAGCATATATGAGAAGTTTAAAGGGTACTTTCCTGAGGGTCAAGAAAAGTTGACCACTAAGCTCCGGCCTCCGGTCAATCCAATTCATGAACAAAAAAAAAATGTAATCCAATTCCAATTTCAGAATGTTATTGACGAAAACGCTTTAACATCAGACAGCGTTAAGAATCAACATTAATCATTACTAAATTAATTCAACATATATCACATAAGAACTAGAAAGAGTTGGGCGTGTTCAGTAAAAATGTGAGATGTATATATGAATTTGCACGAGGTGGCCAAACTGATTGTTAGAGATTATTAAAATCAAACTATAGTTAGTAAACTAAGCTAATTAAGGCTAGAGGGATGGTTAGGTTTGTTAGAGTAAAGTTAGATGGCAGTTTATTAAGTTAAGTTAGTTTTATTAGTCAGTTAGTTAGTACTTGTATATATAGCCTTAGTTCCTCTGTAATTACTTAGATTTTTCTGTTCTCTTCATTCATTCAATGTAAATCTTGACATGGTATCAGATGTATTAGCAATTTTTCTCTAATTTTTCCGCGATTCTTAGTTTTTCTCTCTCAAGAAACATTCTGTTTCTTTCTTTTCTGGAAAATTTCCAGATCTCTCTTTATTCTTAAGCTTTCATGGCTGACTCAACTCAAATTCCTTCTTCTATTTCTTCTGGATCAGGTGTTCGCCCAGAAGATCTTCCTTCCAGTCCTTACTATCTTCATCCTAATGAGAACCCAACTATGGTTCTTGTTTCCTCTATTCTTACTGGTCCAAATTTTCATCAATGGCAGAAAGCTATGAAGATGGCGCTTCTCACCAAGAACAAGCTTCGTTTTGTGGATGGTTCGATTCGTCCTCCAACAAGAACTGATCCTCTTTATTCTACATGGGAAAGGTGCAATAATCTTGTTATTTCTTGGTTAGTTCATTCGGTTTCTCACTCTATTGCACAGTCTATTATATGGATTGAATCTGCTGTTGATATATGGAATGATCTTAAGACTAGATTTTCCCAGACCAATTCTTTTAGGGTATGTGATTTACAACTGGAGATTTACAATGCTAGGCAAGAGAATCTTTCAGTTCATGAGTACTTTACTAAATTGAAATCACTTTGGGAAGAACTTCAAATCTTAAGGCCATTACCTCATTGTACTTGTGATATTAGTTGTTCTTGTGGGTATTTTCAAAGGAATAGGGAATTCCATGAGCAAGATCAGGTTATGGTTTTTATAAAGGGGCTTAATGAGCAATATAATACTATTAAGTCACAGATTTTGTTAATGGAGCCTTTACCTTCATTGAATAAGGCATTCTCTTTGGTACTTCAACAAGAAAAGCCTGTTAGTCATTCTGATATAGCTGCTTTGGCTGTTAAATCTAATATCAATTTTGGACCTAAGAAGTTTCAGTCTCAATCAAAAAGGCCGATGTGTTCTTTTTGTAATAAGGAGGGTCATACAATAGATAGGTGCTACAAGAAACATGGATATCCAACAAATAATCCTAATTACAAGGGAAAGAAAGTTCATCAAGCTAATGCAGTAGAACTTATGGAATCTAATGGTGATGTGATGTCTCCACTTCGAGAACTTGTTTCACACCAGGATTCTGAAAATTTTCACTTTACAAGAGATCACTACAACAATCTTATGAACATGATTCAGAATTTGTCTACTCAACATCATCAAGTGAATGATGTTTCTACTGCTAGAACCATTTCCAATCCTGTTGCAGTTGGTCATCCATCTCAGCCTTCATCATCTACTTCTTTTGGTATTCCTAATTCTTCTACAAATTTTAATATTGATCCTCACATTTCTTTAAATGTTTATCTTAATAATCATAATATGTCAACTGACTGGGTAATTGATACAGGGGCTACAGACCATATAACGTGTTCTATTGCTTCTTTTTATTCTTATAAACCTGTAAATAATATGTTTGTTAGTTTACCTAACAATTCTAAAGTGCAGGTTACTCATATTGGAGTAGTAAAGTTTACTGATTCCTTATACCTGCTTGATGTTCTTTATATACCGGATTTTACTTTCAATTTAATTTCGGTAAGCAAGTTAACTCTTGGTTTGAATTGTTGCTTAATCACACTTTCTTCTTATTGCATTATTCAGGATATACCTCAATGGAAGACGATTGGGGTTGCTAAGCTTTCACAAGGGCTTTATCGACTTCAAGATGCTTCTATTTTACAGAATTTTCAAAAATCAAAACCTGTTGAATGTTTGAATGTTCCCTGTATTGCTGCTGTTGATTGCATTGATAAATCTGTTTTTCATGTATCTTCTCTTTCTGATTCTTCTAGTACTAATTTTCCTTGTACTGCATCTTCTTTACAGGATTGTAATGTTGTTTTTCCTTGTATTTCTGATTCCTGTAATGTTTTTCCAATTGCTTGTAATACTATTTGTAGACACCCATTTTTGTCCTGTATCCTTCAATTTAAATCAATTTACTTCTTAATTGGCATTAGGGTCACATAAGGGCATTTTGGTCATTTTCACATTCAGGGTGTATTTTGGTCATTTTTTCATTCAAGGGGTGTTTTGGTTATTTTAAGTCCACTTCTAATTTAGCTTAGTTAATTCATTTTATCCAGGTTGTCTCCATCTTGATGTACACCCGTAACATTTTTGCATATTTTATGACTTAGTTTCATTTAGTGTTGATGCATTTCAATCATGTAGTTTAAACTCAATTTAGTTCATCGATCCATTAACCCTCAATTTAGTAATTCGTAGGACATTATATAAGTTGGATTTGCATTCTTGCGTTTTGCATTTCATGGCATATTGATAAAATAATAAAACACCAAAAAGAAGTTACATCCTCATTTTGCATTACATGTTAAGAGAAGAGAGCTAAGCACTTCATGCCTCAATATCGTTTTTCATTACATTTCAAATGGAAAAAAAGAGAGGGAAGAGAAAAAGAAACAACAATAAAGTAGAAAAGGTATTCGGCCTTAGGGCCCCCTCGTGATTCATCATTTTCCAGTAAGCTTTCCATTGTGTGCCAACTTCATGAATTCTTGTTTCCTGAAAATTAAGAAAACAAAAAAGAAAATCACATAGCAGTAGAAAAAATTTGCAAGTTAGGAATAAATGCAAGCATGGTTTTCTCTTACATCAAGCATTTGGTAAACATATTAGCATTTCAAGATTAGCATGGCAGAATCACATTCAGCATTTTCAAAGGGTTTAACGGGCATTAATTTTAATCTTAGGCATCTTAGGACCTAACTAGCATTAGCATCTTTGATATTTTATAACTTTAAGTGCAAATAGGCAATTCCAGCATTTAGTTACTCATTTCATTCTTATCCATATTATTATATACTATTGCATTTTAATTAGTATGATAAGGAAAACAGCTTCAATTCAATTCACCATATCATCATTTTGGCCAGCTAAACTCAAATTTCAGAGGGTACCAATACAACAAAGTTTCCTTCATGCTAATCATCAAGTCATTTTTCAACAGATTTAAGGGCTAAAAATGCAGAGGATATCAAAGTGATCAAAATTAGCTGCAAGGGATTAATAAACCAGTGGCATATGGAGGGCAAATGCGCTTAAAAGAATGGATCAAGATGAATATGCTAATTGCCCAAATCGGCGGCTAAAAGCATCTAATTTTTGCTGCTATATAGTGTGCATGTGTGCAGGCAAGCTAGATGAACAAGAATGCAAGCTTATGCCAACTAGACAAAGTCCTATACAGTTTAACAAAGTCAACATTTAGGTACCACAAATTTCCCCAACAGATCAGCAACAGGACGAAACAGCAAGGTGATTGCACAATGACAGTTCAAAGCACCAAGAAGACGAATCAATGGGATCACAAGATCAGGATTAAAATTGCAAATGGTCAAATGAATCAGTGGCACACGTGAACAAAATGCACATAAACAAAGCAACAGAGGATTCCATCCAATTTGCCTATCGGATTCCTAAATTCGGTTAGAAGAAATTACCTGCTAGTCAATCAATGAAGCCAGCTCACCACACGTTGCTATTTCTTCATCCAATCACCTGACAAGAGGACAAAGTTGATAAGTGCAGTGAGTTTTCAGAGCAATTTTCAACCAAATATCAATTACAGGAAAGCCAAAAGGAAAATCACAATAAAAACCGAAAACAGGGAATCCAATGAATCTGTGAGCTGACCCCTCAATCCAACTCATCAGGTGCCAGCTTCATCCTCATCCCTTGCCCTACCTGCCCCAACAGAAAGATTGGGGAATGAAAAACGAGGAGAGCAGGGATCACGCTCTCTGAGAAAAGAACACAGCTTCTCATCATCACTCTCTTAGACTCTCACTCTTCAAGGGATCCCTCTCTCTTCTCTCTATACACAATCAATTGATCTCTCTAGGATGGATCCTCTCTCTCTCTTCACTCTCTCTCAAAGGAAGAAACTCCTTTCTTTACTCTCTTCCTCTTAGCCATGGCAACCTCGGTTCAAAATAAGAGTTATGGTTCATCGTAAAAAATTGGGGTTTTTCAAAATTAAGAAAATTTTTGGGAAACTTAAACCATGAAGATGGAGGAAAAGAGGTGAGGAACAATATACCTGAAAGAGAGGATCATCTGACGGTTAAATCGCCAGATCCGAAAACTTTTTTAACGTTTCTGGTGATGCTTGATTGATGGGTTTAGAGGTGGGTTTCGGCAAATCAAAGCTTGGATTCGGATTTGGGAGATTACGGTGACCATTTCTGGAAATTTTGAAGGTGATTGGCGTTCATTGGCAGCTCCGACGCGACGAGAGCGACTTCCGATGGCAGCGGTGCTGACGACTGGGGTTCAAAGAAGAAGAAGATACCTTAAGTGAGAGGAAGAAAAGAGGCTTTTATAGTTTCACACAGATTAAGCTTAAACGACGCCGTATTGTAAGTCCTCCTTTCAATTCTTTCAGTTTAGTCTGTATTGCTTCAATCTTTGTTTTAATTTGATGCTATTTGGGACCTCTCCTGTTGCTTTAATCAATTTAAGGTTCACATGCTTTTCATTTATAATAAATGGGTTAGATTTATACAGGCTTTAACTTTAAATGATGAGTATTTACATATAAACCCTATACTAGTATTAATTAATACTAGTAATTAATTGAGCAGCGTATGCAAATCCAAAAAAATAATCAATTAAGAACTTGATTATTATAAATAAAATGAAAATATATAAAAGAGAATGTTAAATTTTACATTTAATAAAATATTATATTTATATAGATCTCCGATTATAAACCACATACCTAAGCTTCATATCCATAAGACTTCGAATGGCCATCAACAATGAACTCAACTTACGAAAATTATCCATTTGCAATCCTAATACAGACCTCCGTCAAAAGGAAAGACATGACAAAATATCAGCAACTCTGCCATTCAATGCTTGTAACAACATTCTTATAAAAAAACTATATTTTTATAGGCCCTTACAAATTTTGCCTCTGCTTCTGGATTTTTCAGTCTCAGTTTCAGTTTTCCTTGCCCGTTTTCTTTCTTTTACCAATATGAACACACCCTTCATCTCTTTCTTTGTCAATTCAATCTAAGAGGTGGGTTGGTTCTCCTCCACAAATTTCTCTTCATTTCCTCTGTTAATTCCAAATAATAGGCGTGCCGAGTTGTTGCACTGTGGGTTCAAGGTTTGTCCTTCAATTCTATCTTTCTTGGGTATTTTTAAGAGTTGGATTTGGTCTTATCCTGTTGTTCCTAAAGTAGAGTCTGTATTTGATTGGGATTTAGGACTGGGATTGAACAAAAGTGAAATACATAAAATTTTTGTTTGACTTTAAGAATAATTCTTAATTTTCTACTTTCATTTTTCCAACCCAAAAAAAAAATGAAAGTAGAGTTGGTATGTAATTGGGATTTAGGCAAAAAGTGAAGTACATAAAAGAACAATTGACCTTTTCCTTATTACGTCACATATCTTTTTGTATATTATATTTATTTAGTTGATCTAGTGATACAATATATCACATTATTCATACATTTCTCTTTGGTTATCCCTGTTTTAATTCCTCCATTTGATAAAATAATCTTTATAATTGATTAATTGAATAAAATACACTCTATTTCATTAATTAATTGATTCCCCTGTTTTTCACCAAATGAAAAAAATCCGCTGTTTTATATTTAATTTTGGAGTAGGCTACCCCAAGATTCACTTAAAAGGCATCTGAGGTCTAATATTCTTGCAAATAATGTTGTTATTATGGGGTAATTATTTGATATTACCGGTCAGCGGTGTAAATTTTGGACTCCATAAGCGGGTTGTGGAGTTGGACACATGTCACCTTCAAGACCGGCTTGTGCAGTCTGCTAAACTCCATTGACGGTGTATTACATATAAACCCTATACTAGTATTAATTAATACTAATAATTGAGCACACGCGTATGCAAACCCCAAAAAATAATCAATTAACAACTTGATTATTATAAATAAAATGAAAATATATAAAAAAGAATGTTAGATTTTACATTTAATAAAATATTATATTTATATAGATCTCTGATTTTACTACCATATATTTTTATTATTTTTGAGTCAGTGGGGCCAATTGTAAAGGATATAAAATTTTGGGACTAAAATATACTACATACTAATGGATCTATAGGATTTTAGTGGGGGCAACTGCCCACTATCCCATTGTATATCCTCCCCAGAGTAGTAAGATGGTAAGATAAAATAAGATAAGATAGTAAGATAAGATAGTAAGATATATCCTCATTTGTAATTTAGGGTGATTGGCATGTATAAGTATACTTACATAAGTGACTCAAGTTTCAGTTGGAAAGTATTTGGGTTGCATGTTTATTTTGGATGATGTGTAGTGTTAGAGGAATTGGAGTGAACTGGGGAACCAAAGAGTGAAGCTTTGCGACATGAAAGGGAAATTGATGAATTTAAATTCAAAAAATTGAAATTTCATGGAGCAATTACCTTGGTTGTGTGCCGATTTGGGATCAATCACCATGGGATCCATTTTTAGCCTTGTTTGTGCCAAATTGGAGCTTCCATCAAGAGAGTTTGATCCGAACTTCTTAGCCCTTGCCAATGATTGAGAAGTCTCCATGAACAAGGAGTTGCAACTTGAATTATTTGGCATGGATGGAGGCTTTGGTGGTTGATTTTTGCTTTGATCCTTGGAGGCCATTGGAGCTTGAAAATAGGCTGTGATTTTCGGCCAAGTAGGGTTCCAAGGGTTAGGGTGTAGACACCCAATTTAGGATTTATAATAAATTACTTTCTTTAAAATGCAATGTGAGATTTAAAGTGGGATTTGGGTTTAAATTTGGGCCAACCCTGTTGTTATCTCACTTCTTGTTGGGCTTATTGGTCATTTAATTGGGGCCTGGCCTATTACTATTTGGGCCTATTCTCTTTGGACACATGGGAAACATTTCTGCTTTGGGCTAATTGCTTGCAGTTCATTTGGGCCGACCATTTATTTCCCTTGGGCTCTCAATTTCCTCACTTGTATCTATTAGGCCATATCTATTTAGCAATTGGGTTGAAATCAAATTTGACCTATTTCCTCTTATTGGACTCTCGTTTGTACTTGGGCCGTTGTGAACTCATAAATAGCAAAGAAAAAGAAATGAAATGGATTACATTAATTCATTTTTTTTTTCCTTTTTCTTTTACAAATATATAAGGCTGGCCAATGGGCATTACAAATTGAAATAAAACATAGTCAGTCACGTGAGTCCAATCTTGAGCTCCGAAAAGTAACCTGCAAAACAGAAATTGAAATGAGATTAGAGACACTTGAAGCCAAAATTAGAGCTTAAATTGTTGCTAAACATGGGATCAGTACAAACTTGGAGACCAAGCCTGCATGAATACAGGGCTTATCTCAAAGTTGGGATGCACTGCAAAGGAGAGGCACATGAACTAAAATGCAATCTCAAATGGCACCAATAGATCAAGTTCACTTCATCAAAGAAACTTGATTATCAAAGCAGAAGTGCAAAGATAGCAGGACGTGCATTGAAAGAAAGATGATCAAGCACATAGGTGATTTATGCAATGACAAAAAAAAAAAAATCAGGTGCACACACTTAAGCATGTGACTCACACAAGTACAAGGCAACTTAGGGTTTCCATGTCAGCATAAGGAGACAATGCAGCAGTTAACATGAACACCAACACACTGAATCACTCCCAATGCCAGCACATTAAACTCAAAAACAGACAAACTAAGGGTATTTTTTCAACAGGATAAATATTGCAATAAGAGAAAGAGTTTACCCTTGGAGTTGTTGATTTCTCATAAGCCCCAATGTCCAAATTCAGCTCCTAATTGGTTCAAGCCATTTACCTGCAAGGAGAAAAGAGTAAAAGGAGTTAATTGGACATCAGAAAATGCTCAAAATTTGGGAACCGTAGGATCAAAATTAAGGCTATCAACCACAGGATCAAAAAAACATCACAGTATATAAGCTACAGTTTCTAAAAGAGAGAGGAGGCACAGTTTCCAAGAAAAAAAAACCCTAGCAGACAAAGAAAAACCCTAGTTTTACAGTTTCATTTTTCAACAGAGAGCAAAAAAAAAAAAAAAAAAAAACCTTAGCAATTCTTTTCTTTTCTAGTAACAAGAACACCATAGGAAACCAAAAAGTATACACTCCCAGTAGTTCTTTTTTTTTTCAGCCTCGAAAACGACATAGAAACAAAAACCTAAAGGAAGAAGCTTTTACCTTCTCCCTTGATGTTTTTTTTTTCACCTCTTCCCGTTCCTCCATTAGTCCTCAGTGAGTCGATCTCTTGCAAAAGAAATAAAAAGAAAAAAAAGAAAAAATGGTATTAGTCTCCGGTTTACGGATCTTGTAGTTAGAGTAGTCCATTTCAAATTCTGTTCGGTGGAAAGAAAGAATACAGGGAGAGGAAACACTTACCACAAACTCACCCTCATCCAACGGTGGATGTGGGAGATCGGAAAAGGGAAAGTCGGTTCGGATAGGAGGGGTTTGAGGCGTTCGGAGGGTTTTTTCGGCGAAACTAATCACGGATCCAAACAGAGGGCAGCGAGGGGAACCGGCTCACGAATTTTCAGCTCGAACGGAGGGTCACCGGAGCTCCGGCACGGTGGTGACACGGCGGCAACGATTCCCGGTGGGCTAGGTGGCGGCGGCGTAGGATTTAGGGTTTTCAGGTAAGGTTATTTTGGAGAGTTAAGTTGGTATTTATAATTATGATAAGTTTTGTGTAATATGTTAATTACAAGTGCTCTGTTTAGAGTTTATTCAATTTAGTCATTAGATTTATGCTAACTAAGTCCAAGAAGTCCTAGCCATGCTCACATAAGGACATAGAATTTGATCCGTTTTCAATAAAACCCCAGTATCGGCTTGATTCGGTCCTTTTAGTTTAAACTTGTTCAATCAGGTGCCTGTCAGTTTGATTTAATTAAATTGGAATTATTTAGCCTAAATAATTGGAAAGAAATGACCTTTAGTAGATAATATATATATGTTGAATAGATTAATTCGAATTTGAGAAAAAATATGTCTAGGAATTAGTATGTCAAGTGATGTAAGAATTAAAATTGCATTATAACAATTTAAATTATATTTATAGAATTTGGGTATATTAATTAAGAACTTGGTCTATGATCTATAAATGAAATACTAGAGTAAAGTTATTTAAGTCTTTTAACTTGGATTTAGGACTTTAAGAGTTCTAGAATATGAGTTGTTTCTATTTAGTAATTAGTAAATTGGGAATTTGTGGATATGGAAGTAGTTGTGGTCTAGGTTTCCCTTCGGGTCTTAATATAGCTTTGGGCCTTTAATTAGTTGTTAGTTGGGTTTAGTTAATTTTCTTGTCATTGGACTTGGCCTAGGCATTTGGTATTTAGGCTCTTAGGTTAATGGCATTAATTTGGGCATTGTTTGCTTATCATTTGGGGTTTATTCATGACATGAGTTTACATATGTAGTTTGGGCTTAAGATTTTATTTGAGGTTTAATTCCAATTCAATATAGGGCTTTTAAAAATAGAGTAATTTCGAACTTAGAAATCAAATAGGCTACATTTGCATTCATATTTAAATTCCATATCTATTTTGTTATTGCCATGCACATGAGATTCAAATTCAAGTGATCCTGTGATGGGAAAGGCGGGCGGCTCATTCATGCGTGTCTGAGTTTGCTCACCTTCTCCCGGAGGCTTGGAAATTTCCGGAGGTCGTTTACCATTTATTGGGAGGCAGCCAAAGGTGTTCCTTGTATAACTGATGGGTAAATTAAAATTAAATTGGAATATCATGCATCATTTGCATTCATGCATCTAGGGCCGACTTAGTAATTTTCAATTAATAGTTAAAGAAAATCCAAAAAAAAAGGAAAATCGAAAAAGAAAATAGAATAAAACCATTGTCTTCAAAATTAAAAAGAGTTTGTGCTTGATAATTGTTCTCTTTTAGTTTTCCAAGATAAAAATTAAAAAAGAAAAAATGAGTCTTTCAAAATTAAATAAAAGGTTTTCAAAAATCCAAAAAATTCAAAATTCAAAATTCAAAACAAAATTTCATTCCAAGATTTCAAAGTATTCAATTTAGGTCTTTTCAAATTGGGAAAGTTCCCATCAAGTTTTCAAAGTGTTCAATTTAAGTCTTTTCAAAACATTCAAACATCATTTTTCAAATAGAGTCGTTTTAACGGTAAGTTTTAAAGAAAATCCCCATCATGAGGAGCCCAAAAAGAGAACAAATAATAAACGGGGAAGTCTCCAACATTCCTATTTCAAACTCCAAAACCTATTTTTGCTTGTTTATTTGCTTAATTTCAAAAATTAATAAAAGAGTTCAATGGCATGAAGATACTTAAGAATAGGGACAACCAATAATAGAAACCCACAGTTAATTCTAGACTAGTCAGTGCCGGCTTTTTGACGGGCGTCGTGGGGGTGCTAATCCTTCCCCACGCGTACCCGACTCCGAACCTTTAAGACTATGGTTAGAAGACCGTTTATTAGGTTTAGTATTACCTTCGCCAAGCTTAGGTTAACATTAGGCTTAATAATCTGATAGGTGGCTAATCACACCTAGGTTAAAAAAAGATTAGTGGCGACTCCCGTAGTTTTTAAGTCATTCAGCGGTAGGGTTTGGACCCACCCGGACCCGCACGTTGCGACATAGGGTTAACGGCTTGGTGGAAAATAGAGGAAAAGATTTTGGCCCAAGACCAATTTCCTTATATACAAGCTCAAGCCTTTTAAAATCAAAGACTTAAGCTTGGGGGGCATTGTTTATACCTAAATTTACAATTGAGGGTAAATTGGTCTTTGCAAATATTAGATCAAGATGAGTGGTCAGGATTTGATCAGAAATCATAATAGAACTTAGTTTCTATACCATCCTGATTCTGTCAGAATTATGAGAAAATCTTGCAATTAATTAATAAAGGCCAAAATTAATAATTAAAATAATTAATAATAATAATTTTTGGAATAATTATCATTAATTACTCCCTATGTGCCGTCCCTACCTATAGGGATGTGGTGCAGCAAGTCTCAAGGGTGCAGCTTCCTTAGATACAACAACCTGATACCTTAGGTAGAGAGTAAGGAAGGAAGTTGTATGCTACCTGGCCATGCAAGTGGAGATATATCATGGGATAAAGTAATCTAAGTCTTTCTCATACCCAGGGAAGGCCGCCCTATGCCTATCATAGTCATAGGATGTAGTCTCCTCATCCCTTGCACTGAGGAGGCAGAGAGTAAGAGAGTATCAGCAGGAGAAACACTCACTGAACTAAGGGAGGTGTGGGATATTATCACTGATCACCCTCATACATGACCACCCTAGTATAGTGGTCAGGCCGCCCAGCTAGTAGTACTCCCCCGGGAGGCAAACTTGCATTTTGTTCATTTAAGGACAAAAAGGCAAGGTCAAACGTAATAGTACTACCTAGGGGGTGCGGCTCCAAGAAAGGGTTTTACCATGATGTTCCTTGATACATGTAGGTCATCTTGGTGAAATTTCATCTCAAACAGACTTAGCATGACAAACTTATGCTAGTTTTTCAATTAAGGACAATTTGAGGAGTCAAACCAACTTCTCTATGCTAGAGAGTTCGGTTTTACTTATAATTTTTTCCCATAGCTATATGGTGATAATCTAAGTCTATTGGTGGAAAATTAGCCTTGTTGGACATAGAATGAAAAACTTATGCTAGTTTTTCATTTAAGGACAATATAGGGAGACAAACCTAGTTCACCACCAAGGGGAGTATGGTTTCACTTGGAATTTTTCCCATAGTCTCATGGAAATATTCTAAGTACTTTGGCAAAATTTCAGCTCATTCAGACTTAGAATGAAAAACTTATGCTAGTTTTTCATTTAAGGACAGTTTGAGGTGAGAAGTCCAGTTTACTATGAAGGAAGACTCAGATCAAGCCAAGATTTTTACCATGATCTATGGCTGATATACGAACCCTACTGGTGAAGTTTGAGCTCAATCCGAGTTCGTTTGTAACTTTTACGACTTCTTCAATTAAGGACAAAATGGCTTTATCACCCCGGTTTAGCCATAGTTCTTAGTAAAAGGGTATTTTCGTCCTTGGAAGACCTAAATATGGCTAATTATGAGGGATTTCGTGGCCTAGGTGATATACTCCATATACCCAAGGTCACCTCTCAGCCAATTTAATAGTTTCAGCTCATTGGAGGCAACAGAGACTACACCTGATACAGCAGATACAGCCTATCACTTCATACTGCCTAGTACCTCATACTACCCAGATACTATGAGAGGGAAGTCACCTATATACTACGAGGGTCGCCTCACACCCTTCTCCTCATCCTCCTATCACCTGCTGCAGCATCCAGAAGGAGAAGGAAGCTTCACTACAACTTCCTGGAAGTTTCCTCCGACCAATCAGAAGAGTTCGACTTCCTCAGCAAGTAAAACCCACCAGATTCAAGGCCCATGTCGCCCCCTATATAAAGGAATCAGTTTCAGAGCTTCAAACCAAGTCCTGCACTTCACCGAAGTCTCATACTTCAAAAACTAAGCTCCGTGCTTATTATCTCTCAGGCTCCGCACCTTTTTATCATGTTCATCACGAGTTCTTACTCGTTCTTTATATTTCTCTTGTTCAATCTCGTCCAAGGACGTTAAAACTTCAATCTCTTGTTTATTTTAGAAAAGACGGCAATTGCATTGTCCTTTTCACCCCTGTTCTTGTTACCCTTTTGGAAGTCAATCTAATGGATCGATGATTTAAATGCTTTGGTGTGACTTTGATCCAGTCCCCACAAATCGCTCTGATCTTTACTTTTTCTCAAACCTAGTTTCTTTGTCAATTTCAGCAAATTGACTGGCACGCCCTCATGCTGTCATTAAGTAGTTTTCGCAGAAACTGATCTTCCAAGAGATTTTTGGCGCAACAAAATAGAATAAATATTTTCTAAAATTTTAACATTATAAACAGTTAGCAACTCTCAAGTAATAGATAAATACTCCACCATATTAAGAAATGATAAAAATTATAATGAATTCATTCAAGAATAAGACTACACATGCTATTATGAAGAGAAAGTAATCCAGCTTGAACTTTTATGACCTTCAATATAGTATTTTAGAGATTGCTAGAACTTCAGAAGAGATGAAAGGGAAAATAGGGATTCCAAAAACTTTTGAATGAGATTAAAAGGAAGGTAGAAGGTGGAGGAGTTAGTGGTGGGAGGGTGAGGAGTGATGGGTTTCTTATGACTTATGAGGAAGAAAATACAAAAAAATTGAATATATAAAGAAATGGGGATGGGAGATACTTGTGGTGGGTGAGTATTGTTCCACAAAAAATTAAGTGAATTTTTTTTTTGGTCTTATAACTTGTCCTTTATTAATTTTGAGATTGATGGTGGGTCATTTTCTTAAAATTTGTAGTCTCATTCTTTTGTGTATTTATACTAACTACTATCATATATCTTTATTATTTTTGAAATCAGTGGGGCCAATTGTGAAGGGTATAAAATTTTGGGACTAAAATATACTACATACTAATGGATTTATAGGATTTTAGTGGGGGCAACTGCCCTACTACCTCATTGTATATCTTCCCTGAGTAGTAAGATGGTAAGATAAAATAAGATAAGATAGTAAGATAAGACAGTGAGATATATCCTCATTTGTAATTGAGGGTGATTGGCATGTATAGGTATACTTACATAAGGGACTCGAGTTTCAGTTGGAAAGTATTTGGGTTGCATGTTTATTTTGGATGATGTGTAGTGTTAGAGGAATTGGAGTGAACCGGGGAACCAAAGAGTGAAGCTTTTCGATGCAGATTAATATAAGACTCGTAAGGCTCTTGGTAAGTCTGGGATTGAAGTCGTGGTTGGAATCCCGAACGACATGCTTGTTGGTGGCAGCATGAAGGCTTCTGAGAAGTGGGTTGCCAAGAATGTCTCCGAACATATATGATCACCTCAAATAATGTCAACATCAGATCAGCTTTCTAATTTATTTTTGCTTTTGTCTCTTCAATTCTGTTCCAATCTTATCTATTACTTGCACTTACATTTCAACTTTTACTGGCAGCTGGCTATTGCCAAGATGCTTATACTTGAGTTTTGGTGTACAGATAAATGAAGGAGATGGTGCTTTTAATGGTCCAAAGATAGACATCAGTGTATCTGTGATGCATAGGATTGAATAGAAATTTCAGTGTGCAACAGTACAGGTTTGTGATGTTCAATTGTGCTTCAATTTTTTTTTGTCACCATTAGCCACAATAATGTTAATTGCATTTGAGTAATTTTCTGAAAATTTTGTATTGTATTATTAATAAACTTAAATTAAATAAACTACGCTACATAATGGAAATCCCCTGCAATATTCCTGTTCATTTCTCCCAATTATAAGCTGACACGTCGATCTTTTATTTCCACGGGGTTTCTTCAGCGTCCAATTGTTCTTGGGCCCTTCCCCGCTCTCCTCAGTAGGCCCAACTCTTATTCTTACACCTCTCCTTATTTCCCGTTTGGTTTAACTTACATTTTCCCTCTGCTTTTGGATTTTTCAGTCTTATTAGTTTCAGTTTTCCTTGCCCCTTTTCTCCCTTTTACCAATATGAACACACCCTTCATCTAATTCAATCTCAGAGATGGGTTGGTTCTCCTCCACAAATTTCTCTTTATTTCCTCTGTTTATTCCAAATAATAGGCGTCCCGAGTTGTTACTTGTTGCATTTTAGCTGGTTCAGTCTGCATTTTCTACCTGGGTTCTTTCCTCAAGGTTTGTCCTTCAATTCTATCTTTCTTGGGTATTTTTAAGAGTTGGATTTGGTCTTATCCTGTTGTTCCTAAAGTAGAGTCGGTATTTGATTGGGATTTAGGACTGGGATTGAACAAAAGTGAAATACATATAATTTTTGCTTGACTTTAAGAATAATTCTTAATTTTCCACTTTCATTTTTCCAACCAAAAAAAAAAAATTGAAAGTAGAGTTGGTATGTGATTGGGATTTAGGCAAAAAGTGAAGTACATAAAAGAGCAATTGACCTTTTCCATATCACGTCACATATCTTTTGTATATATTATATTTATTTAGTTGATCTAATGATACAATATATCACATTATTCATACATTTCTCTTCGGTTTGCCTGTTTTGATTCCTCCATTTGATAAAATAATCTTTATATTTTTGTTTCTCTTTTGTTACAGGGAAACGTTGGTTTAGCATGAGCACTTGTCTCATGCCACAACAGATTACAACTTTTAATATTTGCTCTTTTTATTTTATTCTGTGTACTTTCTTTGTTTAATTTTCGTTATTGATTATTGTCTTTCTTACTGTTCTCTTTATCTTTGGTGTGTGATCCTGTTGTATTCCTGATTCACTTCATGTTACTTTAGATTTACTACATCTTTCACATGGCCATTTACTTTTGTTCAAGTTTTGGTCTCAAGTCATGCCACTCAATGTTTTGTTTGTCATTGTCACTAATTGATCAGTCTTTGTTGTTATGGATTTTGTTACTTTGCCTTTGTCTTTATTTTGATACTTCCTGCCCTTTTGTTCTCTCTTTTGTATGGCTCCTTTTCCAATTGATGTCACCTATTAGGCTGGACATCAGTCTCCCTGCATTAGGTCGCTCTAGCAACTCTCTTTGTATTTCCTGCCCTTACAAAGAAAGTTATTTTCTCAATGACAAGAAGAAAGAGACTGGACACACTTCTTAATATTTCCGACAGAAGCTCCAAAAAAGGACATGTTACTCAGCCTTAACAAATGACCGAGAAAAATGGGTCAGCTTTGGTTAGTCAATCAATGCTTCCCTTTCTGCCTAACCATGCACAGTGTATACCGGGACAATCATCACTTGAACAATCTCATCTCACCTGATGATTTTCTCTCACAAGAAAGGCTTTTGTCTCCAAATTCTGTCCTGGGTCAGTCTTTTTTTTTTTTTGTTTGGAATTGGTTGTTAAAAGTTGCTGTTATTTTGACGTCTTCATTCATGGTCTAATCTTTTATTAGTTTTTTCATTCTACTTATTGGATTGTTGACAAACTTTTTACTCCTATTTTCTTTTAAATTGGTTCTTAAAATTGAATTGGTTGAAAGAGTTGGAGTTGTTTCCAAGCTTGCCAATCCTTACCTATCTCTTATTAATTTCTTTATTTTACTTACTGGAATTTTGACACTTTTTAGATTCGTGTTACTACATTTGACTCCCATTCTCTCTTAAATTGATTCTTAAAATTTGATGTTGTTTCAAGCTTTTCATCATTATCTATCTTTTAACACTTTTTAACTGTGCTTGCTGCATCTTTGGCACTGTTTTAGATCTATATGATTAATACTTAATCAATTACTAGTTTACTATGTATCTCTTATGTTGAAACTTATATTTCAATGTTTTGTTTCTTTCTTTATTTAATTATTATTATTATTTTTTTTTTTTTTGCAGTTACATATACAATTGAGTTCCAAAAAAGGGGTCTCCCGCATGTTCATATATTGCTCTGGCTTGATTCTCAATCTAAACTCAAAACTCCTGCTGATATTGACAAATACATATCAGCAGAACTCCTGGACCCTGATTTGCATCCCATTGGCTATAGAGCTGTTTCAGAATTCATGGTTCATGGTCCCTGTGGGTTGGCAAATACACAGGCACCATGTATGGAAGATGGCAAATGTTGTAAATACTTTCCAAAGTCTTTCCTTCGTACTACCATGATTGATGAATCTGGGTTTGTTCAGTATCATCGCCGGGATAATGGTGTCACTTGCAAAAAAAGGGAATATCAAACTAGATAACAGGTTTGTTGTTGCGCATAATGTTGATCTGACCGTTCTATTTGATGCACACATCAATGTAGAAGTTTGCCCTGACACTTCAGTCCTAAAATATCTGTTCAAGTATATTGACAAAGGACATGATTGAGCCAGAGTAACAATTGAAAGTGGTCAAGACATACAATCCAGCAGAGAAGCAAACGAACCAGATGTGCACAATGAGATCAAAACATTCCTTGATTGCTGATATATAGCAGCTCGTGAGGCATGCTGGCGTATCTTTGAGTTTGATATCTTCCGAGAGCCATCAGTCCAAGGATTGCTTATACATCTGCTGGGACAACAAAGTGTATACTTTTATGACAGACAACATCTTCATAGAGTGCTACAGAACAATGTTTACAGAGTGGATGGAAGCTAACAGAAAATACCCTGAAGCAAGATCCTTGCTGTATGTTGATTTTCTGTCAAAGTTTGTCTGGGACAAAGATGATTTGGAATGGAAACCAAGACAACGAGGTAGATGTGTCGGTAGAACTATCCACATTAATCCAAAGGCAGGAGAATTATATTACCTCAGACTGTTGCTGAATGTTGTCAAAGGAGCAAACTTGCTATGAAGATCTTCGGACAGTCAATGGCATTTTATACCCTAATTTTGAACGAGCATGTGAGGTGCTTGGTCTCATAGGGGATGACTGAGAATGGCAAGAAGGGATACTGGAGATTTCTCACTGGGCAACATCTTACCAAATAAGACAGTTCTTCGTCATTCTTCTCTTATTTTGTGAGGTTGCAATTTTCTTGCATTGTTTGAGAAACATTGGCGATTAATGGGAGATGACATCGTTTATAGTTTCAGGCAGGTCTTTCGCTCTCCTAACTTTAATATGGAAGACCGAGATTTGACGAACTATGTGTTGATCGCACTTGAGGACATGCTCGCTCAGAATGGGAGTTCATTGAGTTGCCATAAACTGCCACTTCCTGAAGTAGAAGACAGGTTAATTAATGGAGAATTAGATAATTACATTGAAGAATTGAGAGCACGCAATGCAGAGCTGGTTGAGAATTGAGAAAAAGGGAACACAGTTAGCAAATTTACTGTCGAGAGCAAGTCTTATCATCTGGGATGAGGCTCTGATGATTCACAGACATTGTTTAGAGGCCCTTGATTGATATACTAGATGACGGATCTTTTTCATGAACCAAAACCTTTCGGAGGAAAACCAATAGTATTAGTGGTGACTTTAGTCAAATATTGCCTGTGGTTCCAAATTCCAAGTGGTTCAGAATCAGATATTCTTGAGCTGCAATATGTAACTCACCGCTGTGGCAGCAGTTTGAGGTCCATAATCTGACTGTAAATATGAGACTATCGCAGCCAAACTTAGATGAAGATCGTAGGCAAAGCCTCGAACAATTTGGTACTTGGATGCTTGATGACGGTAATGGTAAGATACCATCTGCGGACAACCAGCAAGATCGTGAAGGAGACATCATTCGGATACCAGATTCCTTGCCACATCCTTCTGAAAATGCAGGACATCCATGACACATTTTGCAAAAACCATACTGTTTTTGTGTGAGTACTCTTTATCTGTACATTTTGCAAATTGTGAGCACTGTACATTTTTTTTTTAATCTAAATTTCAATTATATCTTTCAGAAATTTAGCAGAATTCTTCACAGCTATATTCAATGCTCATTTATTCGGTGTTAACATGACTTTGCAGGATCTCCCTGTTTCACTGCAAGCAAACAGTTGCAGCTCTGACTGAATGATGACCAGACCAGACCAGACTACTGAGATTAACTACAAGAGTGGCATTCAAGAGTATATATTCTCTTGGCAGGCACTGTATAAAATGTTCAAGAGTTCTACAGTAGCTCTAACTCTTTTTTTGCCTTTAATAATTCTATAATTAATTAGAATATATCTGTATTTTGAACCTTGCATTGCATGTTTAATCAGCTTAGAGCTTAGTGGAAAACAATCACCTCCATATTTAACCCTTGGTCTATTTCGCATTTAAATTCCTCCCTCTATTTTGTGTCTTCTTTCAATGCAACAGAAAGTGCACCGTATATATATATATATATATTCTCTTAACATTTGTAATCAGTGCCATATCAGCAACAGCAACCATCTCATTCAAATAAATCATCCCTCCATGACATGATTAAATATAGATAAATCCTATTGAAGCAAAGTTTCAAAATTTATGGGATGTTTCGAAGAGATCACAAACTACGACATGGCATAACAACTTTTAACTAGTATTTTATTTATTAATAGAAGAAACTCAAAATAGAAAGGCTGTCATAACATTAATTTAATCTGAAAACAAAAGACAAGATAACCTAAAAATAAGCTCCATAATTTTATAATAAATAAATTATATAAAAAGGGGGAAAAAAAGAAAGAAAAAAGAAATAGAATTGTCGTTAATTAGAAGGTGCAATTGCCCTGGATGAAATTGCTACTGCCTCCGTAATTGTCCTGGCCTTGAGTTTCAGGTTGCGAAATTGAACTTGCTGTGACATCTTGGTCAAGGAGATTGAACTTGTCCAACTGATCATTATTGTTCCACGAGTTTTGTGGTTGGTACGATGGAAACAGCAATGAATAATCATCCCCATCATAAACAGGAAAATTACCTTGGAAATTGCTACTGCCTCCATAATTGCCATGGCCGTATTGAGTTTGATGTTGCAAACTTGAACTTGTTGTGACATCTTGGTTAAGGCGATTCGAGTCCAACACATTATTGTTCCATGAGTTTTGTGATTGGTACGATGGCAACAGCAATGAATTATCATCCCCATCATAAACAGGAAAATTACCATAATCACCTTGGAAATTGAAATTGCTACTGCCTCCATTATTGCCATGGCCGTATTGAGTTTGATGTTGCCAACTTGAACCTCTTGTGACATCTTGGTTAAGGCGATTGGAGTCCAACCCATTATTGTTCCTTTGTGATTCGTACGATACCAACATCTCATTGCCATCATAAATTGGAAAATTACCATAATTACCTTGACCCTCGTTAATGAATGTTGATTCCAAGGGTGATGGAAAGTAGTGGTTTGATATTTGAACTTGAGGAACCAGAGTAACATCTTGTGATGATGGAAAATTGTTGTTTGATATTTGAACTTGAGGAACCACATCTTGTGATGGAAAATTGTGATTTGATATTTGAACTCGAGGAACCAAAGTAACATCTTGTGATGGAAAATTGTGGTTTGACATTTGAACTTGAGGAAGCAGAGTAAGTTGATGAGGAGCTTCCCCATTCTCATTACCTTGACCATCGTACATGAATGTATGATGATCTCTATCGAATAATTGCAATGGTGATTGAACGCAGGAGTTTGCTTCTTGAACTTGAGGAACCAAAGCAAGTTCTCCATCATTACCTTGACAATCATACATGAAACATTCTCCATCATCTCTTTGCAACGGCGGTGATTGAATGTAGTGGTTTAATTCTTGAACCATAGCAAGTTGATGAGAAGCCTCCTCGTCCTTACCATCGTTTAAGGATTCTGTTTCAATGTACCCTTCAAGATATTGCAGATATGAGTCCGAGCTGTCGAATGATGATTCCTGGACTTGAGAAGCAAGTTGAGGAGCCCCCGTTGATTCAGGGACAATCTTATCATCCATGAAAGCGACAGACATAGGACTAGGAACATCGGCATCTAAAACAGGAGCACAACTAGAGTCAGGGGATTGAGCTGCGTATTGGAAACCTCTAGTCGGACCAATATTATCTTTCTGGAAGACAACACAAATCACATAAGAATCTTCATCGTCAAGTCTATATTCATGAACTACCCAATTTGTTCTCTCCCCATTCGGCGCTTTACCACGATAAAAAACCAGAGTTTTCATCACCCCCATCGTTTTTCCCATGCACTTGATAGCCCTATCCTTCCCAGAGCCCTTCCAATAACCAAACTTAGAAGCACGATTGGAGGAGCGAAGCCCTGTTCCATGTTTTTTCATCACCGCTGGGCAAAAGAAATACCACATAAAATCCTCGCTCGTCAGAGGCAACTTCCATGGAGCATGCTTGTAGATATCAAGCTCTATAATTGATTTAGTAGCAAACTTTCTCCCTTGAACAACTCTCCTCTTCAAAAAATCATCGAGAAGCTCGACATCCGTGGGTCGGAAGCGACGATACTTAGCCTCCTCCAATTGCCCCATTAGAATACGTTTGCCGCCCTTGGAAGGAATAGCCATTGTAGCGAAGCAGCTTTGAGGACACAGGTAAGAAGTCCGTGAGCCGCGTATCAGCGAAGGTAACTGGGAGATACGCGAAAAAGCTAATCAGATGGCCGCCCAGAGATCCTGAATGCGAGTATCCAGCAGTTACTTGCCTTTGAGGTGGGCTAGTTCTCGGGAAATTTACCAGTTCAAAGTAATTGATTCAGCGGTTCCACAGCTACCGAGTTAGGGAGCAGCTTGAGAGTGCAGAAAAAGAGAAAACACACAGTACGTAGCTCCACAGAGACAAGACGGTTCTTTCCTTGGATGTAGATTTTCTTTTATATCGGTCCTTGGTCTTAAAATTTTATACAAAATATTTAGTTAATTAATTTTTTTTTTGTAATTTTCTTGTTTTTCCAATGCAAAAAAATCTCTTATAATATCCTTTCCTAAACTTCTTTTTTACGTCTTCCCATAATTTTAATTTATTATATGTGTAGAGAAAAATTTCAAGAGATTTTAATATTAATATATAATAAGAATAACGAAGAAAAAAAGACATATTTTATTTCTTTAATAACAAGATTTAAATATTTCTCGATTTATGGCTTCGCCGCGGGCCTTTTAGATTGGAGATATAGTAATAATAATGAAAAAAAAAAAAGATAAGCTTTATCTATACTGATCGTTTTATGTTCTCTGATCGTTTTTTTTTTCAAAATATATTTAAATTGTCATTATTAAAAAAATTTAATTATTTCATTATTAAAATAATAGAAATTTAGATCATCCTCATTGATTAGGATCCAACGTGACCAATAGGAATGCTACACATCATCTTTAACATCTGAACTTTGGTCCAAAATATTCTCCAAGTCGGCTTAGGAGAAGATCAATTCTGTCCAGAAATTTCAAGGGCAAAATCATCCACCCGAACGGCAGAATTAGGTCTTGAGATAAACATATAAGTTGTAGATCTTGAAATCCTCTTTCACACGATACCTCATTTGCTTTTTTCCAAGCTCTGTATCAAAAGTTATGATTTTTCTTCCAAAACTACTATTGTAAAGTCCTCATTTAAATAGGATTCAACAATGTTGCATCAGGGCTGCATCATTACTGCATCATAATTACTAATTGGACTTGTATACCTTTTTTGGACTTCCATATTACGAATTAGGTCTAAGAGCTTCAAGACATCTGGCTTTGCAATTAGCGCTTCATTGACTCAAACGGGTCTAATGGGCCTATTAGGCCGAAATGAGACAAAATCAGTAGTTTTCCATACTGATCCAAAATGGCTTTAAATCTTCATCTCCTAAACATAGCTCCAAATAGCCCTAAAATAGCAAATATGTGAAATATAGGGGGTAAAACGACACATACGACTATCAAAATCAGACAAAATCGCATAGAAAATATAAAACAAATTAGGTCTTATCAATGTTTCATTTTCTTATCAATTTAGAAATATATTTAAAACTATCTATATCTATATTATATATAAAAGTACGAATAATGGTAAACTTTATGTTTTTCGATTGTACCCATTTTTTTAAAATATATTTCTAAATTGGTATTACTAAAAAATATTTTAATTATGCCACTATTAAAATATAGTGTATTTTTTAAATATATTTCTAAATTGCTTTTATTTTAAAATAATTTTTACAACATATAATTTTATTTATAAAATTTCAATTTCTAACATACCATCTAGATTTTGCCATTATTAAATATTTTACTTAGAAAATTTCAATTTTTTTTTATTTAGAAAAAATCAATTTCGAAAGTATCATCCTAGATTTCTTCAATAATCTTGCTAAAGAGGGCATTACAGTCATATGCTTCTTTCCAATGCATCTGATCATATACCAACATCTCAGGCTATTACCATCTACAAGGGTATCCCCACTTATTTTTACTATATATTAAACAAACTCAAAATACAATAGACTACTAGCTCTTTTCTGGGTTTTGTTTCCTTAATCTTTTTTTAGCATAACAATATTCCTACAAAATGCTTTTTGAAATGATCATCAAAAATTTTTTGTTGTCCACTTGAGGTCTTAGCATTTATTTATTTTTTTCTTTTAAATAAATAAAGAGAATCTTGCGTTTGGCTTGAGGAATTTTTCTTGATCTCATCAAAGATCATATATAAATCTTGATTATGTTTAATTCTTATATGTATGATAGATTTACTTAAAAAAAATGTATGCTAGTTAAAAATTTAGCTTTTAAAAAAAAAATTCTTATGAAACGACAATGTTTCAGAATTCCATCTAATGTTCCGTGTGATATATGTTTGGTGTTGCTTTTAGAGATTTAATGAGGGTAAGTATACATGTTTCAGCCATAATTGCATTGCGTATGGAACACAGCCAAGAGGCACCATGTGGAAGATTTTCCAGATCAAGAATCCGGTAAATTCTAATCCCAAACCTTTACTTTTACTTTTTATATATATGATAGATAGATTTTGCTACATTGCTAAGGAAACATATATATAATTTTCCTGTTGACAACTATTAATTTGCTTTGGAGAATATATATATATACCAAGTCATATCTTCAACATCATAAGAATATCCCTAGACTATTTGAGTATAATTCCAAACCCCAGCATTCATATTTCTTATGGCTACATATAATAATACCCCATCAGGCTATCTTATATATATATATTCTTAGCAGGACTCAAAATTAGATTGAGTTGCTGCTTTTGCCGGTTTCCCAGTCTCTAAACAGTCAATTGGAGGTTCTGTAGCAGTTTTGAGCTCTCCATATGCCTCCCAACAAAAGGGTCCATTGAGACTATGCTTTTCTTGAACCGGTTTTAGCTTAATGGTGCTTAAAGACACTCCACTGCATGGCTGGCTATCGCTGCAGGCAAAATGTACAGGTTTCACAGTATAAGTTCCTTGTATGTTCATGTAGTTTATGCCTGACACTGCCACTGCTGAAGATTGATTCTTGCAGCTGCTTTTATCACAGTAGAATTGGTCAATCATGATTGGAGTTTCAACTTCTGAAACTTGAATGTTTGAGAACATCACTTGTTGTACTGCTCCTGAGCCTCCCTGGAATAATAAGAAACAGTCGGTAAGAAAAAGTTTAAGTCAAAGGAGGCTGCCCTAGTCCAGGGTCAGGGCATGCCACCAGCGTCAGAGACAGCTTGCCAGATCACCCACTAACGAGGGCTGTTGACACGACTCGAACTCCAAACCTTTGAGGCAGAGGTCCAAAGCCTTGTCAACTCAACCAACGATCAATTAGAATTAACAGATTGGCTAGCTAGAAAGAAGTAATTTGTCTGTGGTTACTGGTTAGTTGTTGTTTGTTCATATTATTCATATACCTGCCATGTCTTAATTCTGACCCCAGTTAATGTGTTCTGCATTGTGACATCTCGGACCGTGATGTTTGAAACGCAGGCTTTGGTGTTGTCCTTTCCAAGTCCCCCAATGCTGATTCCATGTCCAGGACCACAATTCACATCATGGATATATACATTGGAGCATCCAGTTTGTATTGAAACACAGTCATCTCCTGCACAAGGCAACAATGGAACAAATTCATGATTAATTAGAAACTTGCTTACAAATTCCATCGGTGGATATATACATGTGGAACAATTTTCTTACCACAAGCAAGAGTTGTGCTGGAGATGACCACATCTTGGGAGTTTTGCAGATGAATTCCATCGGTGTTGGGACTGTCTCCAGGGGATGATGCACTGAAACCAGCAACCTGAACGCTTGTGCAAGAATCAAATTTGAGGTGGGTTTGTTGGCTGTTCTGTATAGTTATGCCACTCACTGTTACACCATTACTTCCATAGAATCTTAAAGCCTGAAATGTCCAAAAAAAATACATTAATAAGATTCATGTTCCAATCTCTTTTTTTTTTTTGGTTTTTACCAAGGGAATAATCCCCAAGCCCTTTGGGCTTGAGACTAATCCCTTTCGAGCTGGGAGCATTAAAAAGATGGTAGGTAATTACTGTTGGTTTGGTGCTTGGCATGCTTCCCTTCAGCTCACCATTAATCTGCAGAGACGAAAATGATTTGCTTAAGTGAAAATGAAGAATATCAAATCAATTGCAATTTAAGGTCTCCCAATTACCATGTCATTAGTTGTGGAATCTTGGGCCGTGGGATCAAATGTAGGAGAGTCATTCCACCAAACAGAGCCTTGTCCATCAATAGTTCCTTTGCCTCTAATTGTAATCCCCTTAAGTTTTGTAAACTCAATCCATTGCAAGAGACCTTTTCCCCATGCACCAGAACTTGTAGGAGCTATGATCTTTCCATCCAACTATACATTAAATTTGACAGCATTATTAGCCCCATGGCATGAAATATTCTGATATAACTCTGTTAATTTATTTTTTTTTTGGGTGAAAATAACTCTGTTAAATTAATTTAGTAATTTATATATATATACCTGAAATACAATATTGGGTTGACAATTTGGTCCTGAGAAGGAAATTGGTCCAACAAGGAAAACAGAGGCAGATGGAATCACCATTGTTGATCCCTCTACTTTACAAGCTGCAGCCCATGCTGCTTCAAATGCCTGGCTTAATTGCATTTGAAACAGAGCTTTACTATTAATGACTTGATGATAATTATAAACATAAATGTTCTTAAAGTAAGAATGATGATGAAATTAATTAATGTATCATAAAAATTGCAGTTATAGTACCTTTGTGTCATCTGTTCGACCATCACCTTTGGCACCATAATCCAACACGTTAAAGGTGGAAGAAGAGCTTCCATCTACAGCTGCTGCTTGTCGTCGCGCCGCCACCATTTGACGGCGAGAACTTGCTTTGTTCTGTCTCAAATGCTTGCCTTCTCTAGCGCTGCAGACTTCAATGCTTGAAGACACAAGTAATAAGCCAATTATTATGAGTATAAAAAAGGCAACATTATTGGCAATGTTACACATCCTCATATATTTAAAAAAAAATATTGATGTTGAACTTTAGGAGAAAAGAAAACAAAAGAAAGAGAGATTTTGGACAGTTAAGATGGACGTTTTTTCTGTTTTTTGATTTGTGGGTATCAGATAAGTGAGAATCCATATATATATATATAGGCAATAGCCACTGTTCACACATGTGCTATACAGTTTAATTAAGCTAAGACTTTGAAATATTTTAATGGTTTGTTATACATTCTTTTTCTCTGAATTAAATAATGTTAAACTTTGATTAATAAAGTCACAGTTTACTTGAACGAGAGGCCTAAGTTTATGTTGACTCTGTACTCTTGCTTGACCTACTGTACAAAATTCTTCCATATATAGGTTCATGATGATTTATTTATTTATAAAGTAAATTAAAGAAAAAAAAAACATTTGATAGTCGAAATATGTAGAATTAGTCCATTAAAAAAGGGACAAATAAAACGTAATGCGAATGTCGTGCATGCATATAACCCAAAATGAACACATGCTAAATAACAGGTAAGAAGTTGAAAATTAGATTTTCTTTTGCATTTCTAAGTTTTCCATGTGAATCAATTAAAATTGGGGAAGACGTGAGAGTAATAGGCAAAAAGGATTGGTATATACACAAGATCATTGATGCATGCATTTATCTTGTGTATGACTAAGTATACAATTCTCTTTCTTTCTTCATTTTCGTGATTATAGATTTTTTTTTAGGAAAATACTTTTTGCCCCACATGATTTTACAGTCTGTTATACATCTTTTTAAGGTAAGAATTTAATTTCTAGTTTAATCCATAATTATAATTAAGGAGAGTCTAAAGGTAATATCATAGATTTTAGTATATTATTGAATATGGTTTTAAAAATTATAACTTTTTTTAATGACACGTTGGGCGCGAGATATCGGTAGTATTACTCTGTTTTATATTTGACCTTCTATCCAAAATTAAACCAAATTCTTATGACTTTGAGAGAAACAAATTCATTCGATTTAATATAGTTAATAGCTTTTTTTTTTTGATGTATAATCTAGTTAATAGCTCATCATAGACAATCCTAACTAATTATTAGTACTATTCATTTAACTAGCTAGTTAGTAAAAAAGTTGGATTTCAATGATTAGAATCCAAAAACCACCTTTAAGATTTTTTTTTTAAAAAAAAGAAAATGCTATAGAAGAAAAAAAGTTGAAGGAAGAAAAAAGTAACAAATGAGGGGAAATTTTATGATATCGTCATGTTTACCTACACAGAATGTCACGAATTCATATACTGTATAGCATATGAGAGAAAAATGCATACACCAACTGACTAACATGACAAATATATATTTTTACCCCCAAAAAAAATGACAAATATCCTGCAGAAAATTATGGCTTAAAACTTTGCTACCATCAAAGACGGGCTAAGCACATGGCAAAATCTTTGAAAACTAAACCCTATAAAATTTTAGATAGGCCTAATAAACTAAAGACATTGACAAATAAATAGAATTTGTCCTGTGATAATGACTTCCTATAAGTTTTACATGTGAATTCCTCAAACTAACAAAACAAAATGATTTACCGTTATAATCAACTTAATTTATTCCCAGATTTCATGCCATGGCTCCTGGGATATCTGCCTCCCTTTTTTATCTTAATGTTTCTCATGATCTTTTTTTAGGCGCAATAATTTCTCATGATCTTAAATTAATCAAGAACACCATATATTACACCAAAAAATAATTAATCGATCATTAATTTAAAAGATTCTGGCAGATATGAATATTACAGGGTGATATTGAATGATGTGGCTGAAAATGAATCATGAGCAACAACTATATATAATTCTTAACATTCGTATTCACGAAAAAAAATGTTTAAATTCTTTCAAATAGATTACTTTGATGCAGAAAAACTTTTTTTTTTTTAAAAGTTGGTCTTTGTAATTTATTAGTTGTATAAGGTCAAGTCTCTGAAAGTAGCTAGGCTTAATTTGTGTTGTTTTAAGACGCCGAAATTAAAGTAATTGTTGAAATTTACTACCCAAAACTCACATGATAATTGTCGTCTATGGATTCATTTTTTCTAAAGTATTGCTTCCATTTCCATATTTATACCTTCAACAGCACTCTTTGGCACCTGAAGAACAACAAGCACTCTCCAACAAGACGCAATGTTTGAAAAATTTTATTAATCCGTGATTTGAAAGTTACATTGATTGCGGCATATATTATTTTAGGCTATAATATATACGATCAATTGGAATAATAAAATAAAATAAAATGTTGAGAAAAACCCCAAAGAAAAAGAAACATCGATTGAAAGATTGATCTGTTAATTAATTTGATGTCATCTACAGAAGAAGAAGATCTTATATATGTGGCTCATTCTGGAGTTAAGAGTTTGTATCTTCGAAGAAACAAATTCATATTGTTTTCTCATGATTATCAACTTGAGTCTACCACTGTGCACATGTGATTTTGATTTTCCTACAACTCTTCAACTTGAAAATTTATTATTTTAATTTAATTTGCTCTCTCTAATTCTATATACGTATATAATCTATATCTATACTATATATAAAAGTACAAATAAGGGGAAACTTTATATTTTCTGATTGTACCCTTATTTTTAAAACATATTTTCAATTGTACCCTTTTTTAAAAACATATTTCTAAATTGTCATTACTAAATAATATTTTAATTATTCCATTATTTTTTTAAATCATAAATTATTCCGTTATTAATTATTAGATTATATAATACGTATATTAAATTATAAGAAAGTCAATTTGATTTTTTGTTTCCAACGTTCTATTCAATTTTGCCTTTTGTCTTCGTTTCCAATGGCGTTGTATTTAATTTTGTTTTTTTTTGTTCGTCTCCAACGTCCTATTTGGGCTTAGATAAGCAAATGTGTAATGGGTTTTTGTTTTGGATGGTTCAATTTCAAAATTTCAAAACGAGGTTATCAAAATTACATAATATGATTATCAAAAAATCATAAGGAGGTTATCAAAATTTGTAATTATCAAGATTTCATAAGAAGGTTATCAAAATTTTATAGGGAGATTTATCAAAATTTTATAGGAAGGTTTATCAAAATTTCATAGCGAGGTTATCACAATTTCATAGTGTGATTATCAAAATTTCAGAGTGTGAGTACTGACAATTCATATGGACGTTTTTAAAATTTCATAACGTGGTTATCAATATATCATATGGAGGTTATCAACATCTTATAGTGTTGATTATCAAAATTTCATAGTGAGATCTTCAAAATTCCTTAGGGAGGTTAACAAAATTTCATAAGAAGGTTAAATAAAATTTATAAAAAGGTTATCGAAATTTCATAGGATCGTTATCAAAATTTCATAAGGACATCATAAAAAATAGTGTAATTATCATAATTTCATAGGAATATTATCAAAATTTCATATGGACGTTATAAAAAATAGTGTAATTATCATAATTTAATAGGAAGATTATCATAATTTCATATGAACATTTCATTTAAACACGTTGGGTCACGTGCAACGCACGTGAAAGTTAAAACTAGTATATATCAAATAGACAAAAAAAAA